>CAUVYM010000381.1:0-16085 GCA_963556165.1 Tipula helvola
TCAAAAATATTTGAGTTTGAACCATGAAAAGGAATAGACTTTCTCTCGGATAATTTTACTGTAAGGAAAATGGATATTAAAAATGTAGTATTCATTTGTTCGTGTAAGTCGAAACAAATTTTAATTTTCATCTTATTCATCTTTTTTTTTTGTTTATCAATATTCAAGTGCGTCTTTTTACAAATAAGAGATTACCCCCTAATGATCTGTCGCGGCCAGTCAAAAATTTATTTTTTTTTCTAATTAAACAATTTGTTTCGATTTATAATCAGTATCTGAGAAAAATCCAAATAATAGAACACGGTGTCTACTTTTAATATTTTTTATTGTTTTTTTTTTACATATTTATTTAAGTAAATATGCGGGACTAGAACGTGCTATCAATAATTAATACTTTGTGATGTCACAGCCATCGTTTTCTTCTTTAATCGTGACGACAAAGGTATATCTTTTAAATTTCTCGCCAGCATATTCGAATGAGATGATAGTTTCACTGCATAGTTAATCCGCATCTTTAGTAATTCGTCGTTGACAGTCATAGGCTGCTAAGGTCGTTATGAATATTTTTGTTTTTTATAAACCAGGATGCCCCTGTAATCATTCTGAGAATTGTTGACTGTATTCTTTGAACAAACTCAATATTTGAATTAGAAGTTGATTGCCATAATTAACAGCCATACGACCAGATTGGTTTAATCATTGTGTTACACAGGAGAAGCTTGTATTCTAAATCAAGGGTTGAATATTTCCCCATCAACCAGTGCATTTTATTCATTTTTCGTTTGATATGGCCTCGGTTCATTTCAATATGTTTTCGCCACGTTAGGTATTTTGGTTCGTTTGCCTGAGGGATTTGTATTCCGTTCATTGTGACCGGCGGACACGTAAGCTTATTTAAAGTTATTGTTACGTGAGTTAATTTCTCTTAATTGACCTTTATCCTTCAATTTTTTAGCCAGATTTCGATATCATCTATATGTTGTTGCAGGGTTTTGGACGCTGTTTGTGAATTTTTATGAGTGCATACGATTGCTGTGTCATCAGCAAAAGTAGGCGTCATAATTTTCGAGGATGTTGGTAGATCACAAGTGAAAATTAAATATAAGGTTGGGCCAAGCACACTGCCTTGTAGTACTCCTGCCAGGACGTTTTTCTCGTCCGATTTAGAGGTATTGTGTTTTACATTAAATCTGCGATTTGACAAATATGACTTCGTAAGTTAGTAGATTTCTGGCAATTTAAAATTAATTTTATAAAGCAAACCCTCGTGAGAAACTTTATCGAATGGCTGAGCAACATCCATGAAAAATGCAGAGCAGTACTTCTTTTCTTCGTGTGCTGATCTTATTTCTGAAGCTACTCGGTGCACTTGCTCAATGGTTCCATGCTCGGCTCTAAAACCAAATTGATGACTAGAGATAACGTTTCGGAGTTTCGGTTTAATCGTTTCGATAATTGTGTTTTTGAAGACTTTCGAGATGATTGATAGTAGGCTTATTGGTCTATATGACGAGACCTTGGTAGGATCCTTGCCAGGCTTTGGGATCATTTTTATACTTGACAATTTTCAGCATTTAGGAATGCATCCTAATTCATAGATTGAATTGAATATTTGAACTGTCGACCAAAGGCACACTCAAGCAATTTTTTAAGCATTTCACCTGTAATTTGATCATACCCAGGGGTTTCTTTAATTGAGTTTGATGAGCAATAATAAACTTAACTAATGGCTTCTTTATCTTGAATTTCTTCTCAGGTGCAATTGCTACATCTGTTTGAACCACCGATAATCCAGGATTGGGAGTGAAAACACCTTCAAGATGATCAGCAAAGGTTTTAGCGTTTTCCTCGTCATTTCTAGTCCAGTAACCGTTGGGTAGACGAATTGGCGGTTTGGTTGCTGAGGCCGTTTGAGGTATTTAGTGGCCTTCTGTAATGAATAATTTGTGCCAGAGTGGGGAGATAGCTGCTTAAGGTAGTTTTGCAAAAAATCCATTTTGTTTTTTTTTGGAATAGGCTTTGCAGTTTATTTTTGGTATGGTTGAAGTTGTATTTTGCATCAGGCGATCGATTTGTTTCCCATATGCATCTTAAACGGCATTTCTCTGTTAGCAATTTTTCTATTTCAGCAGATATTATGGTGTGTATTGTATGTTTGCTGTTTTCTTTAGGCGAGGCTGAAATTATAATTTTAGGCGTTTGCCATCTCCAGTGTAGATATTAAGTCGATATGCGAACTGATGTACATCTTGAATTTCAACCAGTTAGTGAAGGCATTCGTTAGGAAGTTGATTGTAGGATATGGCTTTTGGTTAGCCCAGTAATGTAGTAAGACCGGAGAGTGATCAGAGAATAATTTTGATAGTGGTTTGGCCTCGATCATTTTTCGGTTTAATTTACTCGTGACAGCAAAATCAAGGATGTCAGGAATTTATTTCCGATCAGTAGGCCAATAAGTTGGATGGCCACATGATGCAACATCGTACTGATTTACCTGAATAACATGCATTAATTGACGTCCCCTTCTAATAATCATACTTGAACCCCAGTATGTTTAGCATTAAAGTTTCCGGCGACTATAAAGCGCTGACCCAGAGTTGGAAAAAACGGTTTATAGATATCTGCCGACATTTTTTTATTTGGTGGGCAATATATTAAAGCTATGACTTAACTTTCTTTATCAAGTTTAACACATACAGAGTTTGCTTGAATTTCTTCAGTGCTATACTCATTCATTTTAGTTCCTTCTCGACTTCTGCCCAAGGGATGTTTAGTATCATAGACTTTGCAACCATTTATTCTAAAGTTATGTTTATCGTTTAAATGTGTTTTAGAAACCAGCATAAGATCAATTTCGGATTTTGCAAGAAAATGTTGTAATTCTAGTTTGTGTTGGCTTATACCGTTTGCATTCCACTGACATGTCTTCAGATAATTTTTCGGAGACATTCAAGTTTCTGGATGATAATCGGTTGATTTTGAAGCATTGCTTGTAGCATATTTTGCATTGTTGTCATTAACTGCATTATCAGTTGCATACAGTTGTTCAGGTTACGTTCAGCATTTGAGGATTTACCACTGAGAACGCTTGCATATATTGGTTTCCCGGCTGATGTTCTGGGCGAACGAGATTCATTCGGCGCATCCGAATGTATTTTATTCTGCGTATACGAAGGTGTATTATTCTGCG
The DNA here is from genome assembly GCA_963556165.1 of Tipula helvola. Taxonomy (NCBI): domain Eukaryota; kingdom Metazoa; phylum Arthropoda; class Insecta; order Diptera; family Tipulidae; genus Tipula; species Tipula helvola. The sequence continues at coordinate 3,191 of CAUVYM010000381.1, forward strand.
CATCAGGTGCTGTTTTATACTGCTGCCTGGGACGTGACATTTGAATAATATTTCTGTAGACTGGGCATCCCCGGTAGTTGCAGTGTAGTGTCCGCCGCAGTTACTGCATTTCTTGACTGTTGATAAATTTTTTGGTTTCGGGCAACTATTGGTTGGGTGTAGTTTACCGCATACAACGCATGCGGATATCAACTTGCAATAAGTTCTTGAGTGGCCATATTCTTGGCAGTTTAAACACAGAATTGGCCTGGACCTTTTATTTGGTTCTCCAACATTTATGTGTCTATGCATGAGGTACTTTATTTTATATATTGGATGATTTTTTCCCTCTTTCAAAGTGATTTCGGATGGACACAGCTCAACTTTAACCATTGGTTGTGGTTGCATCAAGCGGTTCATGATCCTATATACATTCTGTATTTTAAATTCAACTTCAACAAGTCCGACCTATATTTCAGTTGCCTGAACTTGGACATCAACGCCTTTAATACAGACTGAAAGACTCTTTGAACACTTCAAACGGTATGTATAATAGTTTATATTGTGTGTATCGTAATAATTTATGACTTCTCTATAGTCGTTGACCTTGTGTGTTTGAATTTTTACATTGTGTATTTTGCCTTGAAGTAACTGTGTTACGTGAAATGGTTTTCCATTTGTTAGCACGCTTGATTTAAGTTTTTGCACCACCTTGTGTGTTCAGCTTCACGCAAGTAGATTGGAGGTGGCTTGTATTTTCGATTTGCCTGTTCTTGAATGTTTGCATATTCAAGTTCGCTCTCTTTCACATCCTTATCGGCGAATATTTCAAATCGCTTTTTTAATGCAAGTGAAGTTAGACCTAAATTAGAATTAAAAAAAAAAAAAAAATTAGGATTAATTAAGCACAAACTTCACACGCTATAGTACACGTGTGAAGTTTATCCTAACTTAGAAATAAACCAACAAAAACAATATAAGTATATATGTATTAGTGAATATTCAAATTTAATGACATTTAGGCGAACATTTATTAATTCAAAATGTATAAAGCTTTAGTTTTTAATAAAAATTATTGTAATTAAATATTTTATGCGTATCAAATTACCTTATTTATCTAAAATATAATGAGAAATAATTTTTATTATGTATATTTTCATATAACCATATATTTTAAATAAAACAGTTTATCTTAAGAATTTGGAAATTAACCTGAAAGCTCAATATGATTTTTGATAAATCTGTAATGCATGAAAAACCAATTTGACCGATTTTCCATATTTATCTCCAACGCCACTATGATTTTTTGGAAGGCCTAATCTAAGACTACGAGTATGCTTAACCATTTGAAAAGCTAATGCCTTTCACATGGTCAAATTGGAATATTTGTGAATTTACTATATAGGATTTTCTTAAGAAAGTCTGTATCTTAAGATTTTCCATATTTATCTCCAACGCCACTATGATTTTTTCGAAGGCTCGTAGTCTTAGAGCATGCTTAACCATTTGAAAAGCTAATGTCTTTCAAATGGTCAAATTGCAATATTTGTTTATTTACTATATAGGATTTTCTTAAAAAGTCTGCATCTTAAGATTTTCCATATTTATCTCCAACGCCCTTATGATTTTTTGGAAGGTCTAATCTAACACTACGAGTATGCTTAACCATTTGAAAAGCTAATGCCTTTCACATGGTCAAATTGCAATATTTGTGAATCTACTATATAGGATTTTCTTAAGAAAGTCTGTATCTTAAGATTTTCCATATTTATCTCCAACGCCACTATGATTTTTTGGAAGGCCTAATCTAAGACTACGAGAATGCTTAACCATTTGAAAAGCTAATGCCTTTCACATGGTCAAATTGCAATATTTGTGAATTTTCTTAAGAAAGTCTGTATCTTAAGATTTCCATAATATCACTGGTAGTTGGCGATTTGCTACACTTAGGTGGGTTAAATAATTTATGATGGATCCTGGTGCTCTATTGAAATGTAAATCTTAATATCTAGGTTTTATACGAAAAATTTCTTTAAGCTTTTATCATTCACTCCTAGGCCTAGGAGTCGTTCTCATTTGGTCGGACAGACGGATCGATTTGGTCGGGTCGAACGCAACGTTTTATGATGTGTATACTGGTCCAAATTTTCCTAATGATGTCGGATGGATTCCATCCAACCAATTAAAGAAATCGAACGTTTGTTGTCGAACCTACCGAGCTCCACTTATCAGTTTTGTAATAGAGTTCATATTGTGTGACGGAATAAGAAAAAAAATACTAACAAAAACGTAGCTTAAAATAAAATAACCAAATCAGACGCTATGTTATATCATGTGTGACAATTTTAGATCTCATCAGACCGACAATCGGGTTCATTAGTTTCATCAGACCGACAATCGTTATCTAGGTTGTTAGTGGGCCCAAAGGTTTAGTTTTGGACCATAAGTACCTACCGTATTTTCTACTTGTTAAATTGTCAAGTGAGCTTATTAAGTTAACTGACGCGCATATTTCCATATTTTTCTAATAAATAGAAAAATAAACACCTTCCAAAAAAGAAACTAAAAACAGAAACATTTAAATTTATTGTTAATTTATTTGAAAATAAATTTAGAAAGTATGTTTGAAAACCTTGTATTCGTTTGGGCCGACCGTCATCGAGATGACAATCGCCGCGACAAGCACCGTCGAAATGATAATCACCGAGTTGATAATTGCCAAGTTTACTGTCGTCGAGATGACCATAATTGAATTGATCGGTGCCAAGTTGATCGTCACCAGTTGATTGCCGCCGCGTTAGTTTCGCCGAGTTGTCTATGCTCGAGCTTATCGTTGCCAAGTGGACTGTCGTCAAAATAGCCGTCGCCGAGTTGACCTTCATCTGGTCTATATGTAAATTTCGATAGCTACTTTGTAGCTGCTATTGTTTGTGCTTTATTCTATAGTATTATTAATGAAAGCTAAGCAGTACTGAAGCCTGCAGCCTGATTCTCTAAAAAATAAAATAATGTGTAGAACGTGAAAGGTTGTATAAAGCAAAGCTCACTTTTAAGTATTTGCAGTTTTTCAATAGTACTTTAGGAGTAGTTAATTCGGAAAATTGCAAACTGATAAAAGTAATGTTGCTTTTTTACAAGTTTTCACATTTACATATTAGCTACTTTTTAGAGAATCAGCTCTCTGATATAATTAACAAACATTTTAAAGTGAATAAATAAAACTATTTTATTTTGGTTTTAATATAATTTATTCGTTACAAATCAAACACTTTTCATTGCAAATAATAAAATGAACATTGCAATGTTTATGAACACGTCTCTTGCAATTTTTGCATATTTCACTTAAGCAAGTTTCAGTTAAAATACCAAAGCAAACCAAGCAATGTTGTAGCATACATAATGATCCCTCTGCAATTTTATTTAGTAAAATTTGTCTGAAAATTTCAGTTTCATGTAAATATTCACTTTCATTGTTTACGAGAATTTTGGGCCGGTGGTTATTATTTGTTAGGAAGTCCATAGCATAGATAATCAATGGTCCACAATTATAACTATTTCGCTGTAAAGGCAACAAATAAGCGGCTTCCGTTTTAAAATTTTCATTTGGTTCATTCCAAGCTTGTTTCAATTGGTTTACAATTTGTTGACCTTTTTTATTCAAATTATGAATATTTTTCTCCGGTGTTATGGGGTCATATGTTATAATTTTTTTATTTTCCATGTCAATTATAATCAACACCCAATGATTATTTATGCAGCGTGGTAAGTAAATTCGCCTTTTACCACGACAAAGTGTTTGGATAAAATTTGATGACGATATGTATATATTGCAGCTATCTTCAAAAATTTTAATTCCTATGATGGGATCAATGCAGACATCATTTGATGATTTTATTAATACATTTGCCGCAACGTAAATGGCATCTGATGTTAAATGATTCGAGGCATTTAGCGAAGAAAAGCAAATATTATTTAAAGGAAAATCCCTCCCATTAATAGTAAATTTAAACACATATAAACAATATGCACTGGATACGTTTAAAACTTTTCTATAGTAATCCTCATTGATGAAATTTAGTAACCTTGGTTGAATATACTTATGTAGAGCTGCTCGACCCGCATATTTGTTTGTCCTGGTTTTGGTTTCCCCCAAAATTCTTCCAAGTTTAACTCAGTTGGCTCACTTTCGTCATGTCGAACTTTTGGTGTTGTTGATAGTGGTGTTGTTTTAAACCCTTTTCCCTCGTTTGCCTTACATTTCGAATGCCCTTTTAAATGTGGCGCTAATTGAACGGAGTTTTTTAACAATCTGGTTTTTTCTTGTAATGCGTCGATAAACCGTCCAAGTTTTTGATTTGGCTCTTTTATCAAATTATTTTTAATAATATTGAACCAATTTTCGCATATGGCGTTTGATACTCGATTCTGTTCTTTGAAGTATTGTAAGAATATAGTACTCCATAAAGGTAAATACGTAAAATATTTTTTTGTACAAAATAAAACAAACTCATAGCAATACAACTCATTAGTTTGATTATTCTGGTCTTTTGGTTCAGGACTGTTGCTAATTTCTTTGAGTGCCAAATTCAAAATTGTCGAAAATCTTTTGAAATACGGTGAATCGTCAATATTTTTAGGGTTTTCATTTTCCGTTTCTTCTTCGAGTTCTTCTCTCTCACTATTCAGGTTTTCTTTGCTCTCCAAATTATTTGAGAGATTTGCGACAGATACATCTAAAAATTCGGCGTATGCTTTATAGTACAAACCATTTTTGTATTTAGAGCAGAAAACAACACAAAAAATTTTAAAAAGCTTATCAATATCATTTATTGATTTACAATCCACAATTGAGAAGAAAATTATCAGCAGTAATATCCCAAGAGCATTGATAATTTCCCGAAATAATTTTATTATATTTTTCGAAAGCACGTTGCTTGGTAACAGCCCGAAGCCGTTAGGCTGAGGGCTGTTACCTAAAAGCAACGTGCTTGAGGAAAATATAATAAAATTATGAGGTATTTATCAATGCTCGAGGGGTATTCGACGAGAAAATTTTTTGCAATTTTATTTTATTCTAGTAGTAAAGCTCCTAGATTGTAAATTGTTCTATGAAAGTGTCATTTTGAAACAGTATTTATTGTAAAATAAAACTATAAATTCTTTTCATCTAGTAGCCAGAGTATGTTTTTCTAAAATAGCAAGCCTAAATCGGTCAATTTCGAGTCACGTGTACAAAATACACCAATCAAACTAACATTACACTGATAACATCCCTAGGGAAATTATCAGTGTAATGTTATTTTGATTGGTTTATTTCGTACACGTGACGCAAAATAAACTGATTTAACAGGCTTGCTATTTTAGCAAAAAATTTTCATTATAAATTCCTTTGTCTTTCTTTTACACTGAATTATTTTTTGCTTAATTTGACGTATGATTATAGACGCAAAATGAGAACAGCAAATAAAAATTCCAACGATATTCTCTGTAATTTTATAACCATTAATAATTTTGTAAGACAAGTTTAAATACTGCTTAATTGTGATTCCCTCGTTGATTTGCTTTAAAACCGAATTAATAAACACCCAAGACCAATCACTTACAAACAATTTTGGTAACGGAACTTTCGGTTTTGAATGAATGATTTCGTAGTACATGTACTGTAAGAACGAACCAATAGCCGCCGAATCATGTCTGCTTGAAATTAGTTCTGCTACAGGGATGATTATATCTTCTACCTTTATGACGCATGCGTAGTAGTAGATGCGAGAAAAAATATGGTTTAAGCAACATTTGGGATTACGGACCACACCCCCGGTTGCATCGATGTAAATGATTTTGCTGGCTTGCTCTAGAAATTGGAGTGTACTCGGACGCATTAATATAATGTGAAGAGGATCAGATGCCATATATATATATATATTTATCTTTCAAATGTTGATGCTTTAGTCTGTCTCTCGCATTCTTTCACCAAATCATTAATGTGTAGTCTGTTACGGACCACCCTAGTGACTATACGTATTTTCATGACCGGATAGTTTCGACGGATTCAGGGAAGGTTCTTGTCACTAGGTTTATGAGGTACAACAAACCATACGTATATACTCTGAAAATTAATCACTCAGTTCACATGGACCTCCTTCTGATCATCATCACATCACCAAAAAAACAACTTAATTCATTTTAACCAAAAAAAACATTATAATTTCAAATATCATTTTATATATAATTTTTGACACTTGAGAAACTTAACAAAAAAAATAAATAAATGTCAACCATGGCCTTCAAACCAGGTTATGATTTTTTTCCTTATTTAGGAAATATATGTATAATATAAAAAAAATTATTTAAATTATTTAAGGAGGAAAATAAACCCCTTAGAACTGTTGAAATAATAAAAATAAAAAAAAAATATGTTCAAAAACTCACCCGACAATTAATCCTAAGAGTACTCTAAAGATGTTTGTCCGCGTGGCTGTAAATTAAAATATTTCCCAACACTTCCAATATCGTTCAATTTTCCTTCTTAAATAAAATTACGTCCTTTACTTCTTAGGACTTTCTTATTTTAGACTTTATGATTTTTTTTTTTTCAAGTAACTCCAAAAGATTCTTAAAAACTAATAAACCCACACAAATACATAATTGGGTATATGACACAAAAGCTCAATTTATATGTATATGTGCTCAATATTATTTCACGATCAACACCATCAACATTTTTGCTTATTTTTTCCTTTAAAAAAATTTTCTTTTATGCTCTCTATGACGTAAAGCAGAAACACTTTCTCGACCAACTAACTGTTACACCAACAAAAAAAAAACTCCTGGAATCACTAGGTAGATATCCGTTAAGTAGGTACGGATCGTGTGGAGATGTCTTCCGTCGGTTTGTTTTTTTTTTTTTTTTCCCCAGCCCTTCGCACCAACTATAGGTTATTTAATTTAACTATCTGACAAGACAGAAACTATTCCAGGGCTTTAAAAAAAACATAATTATTAATCCCAGTACAAAGTTATACAATTTTTTTGTTGTTAAAGGCTGGAAGACACGATTGTTCACCAAGTTAGAATAACAGCTACAGACCAGGCGACGTGGTTTTCTTTCCAAAAAAAAAATCCTATCCCTTGATTTGGTAAATTTCTATTTTTTTAAAGGATAGCGTATTTCTAATAAAAATAAAATTTAAAAAAAAACTATCAATATAAACGTATTGTTATGAAGAACACATTTGAATAGCCAACACTATCACTCACAGAATCGAACAAAAAAACTTACCACGTTTAATTTTTCTCGAGTAGTTAATTAAAAAAAAAGTTTTTAGTCGCTTAATCCACAAACTATAATATGGCTATATCCCTCTCCGGGTATCCTACACGCTGTACTGGATATATGAACGTTCCAGCAAGAAAAATCACAATTGACTAAATTTCGTATACCTAATTGTTATCAACAAAATTTGGTTCCCCACCTACATACCAATACAGAAATAAATACATGATCTGGACCAATAGAATTTCAATGGAGTATCGTACCATCAAGGCAATATAGTACCACCTCACCATTCTTTTAATTGTAAACCGTACTTTTTCGTTATATAATTAGTCATAAGCAGTACATAACAATTCACAATAACAATAAAAAAAAATTAATTTTTAGGGTCATTGACCGATTGTAGGAAACAAAACGTATACAAAATTTCGCCGTTTCTCATTAATACAATGATTACGCTGCTCATTAATGATGTCATTTATACAGACGTAACAAGTCGTTCAGAATTGGCTTTTCTTAACACGTCTTTTCGATAGATCTTTTGAGTGTTTCCAGCTTTTAAAAGAAGAGGATCTATCTTATCCAGTTGCTCCAAATTGAAAACATTAGGGCATTTATTCGCCAACTGATTTTGAACATCACTTCGTCTAACTCCGCGTAATTGCACAAACTCCTTTATTGGGCCGTGATCTTTAATATCATCACCGATTGTATACATATTAATAAAAGTTTGTTCTGAGACCTTAAATTTGTATTTTTGTCCGTGATTTTTGTACTTGCAAATCGCATAGATAACATATATGTTGGTACTTTTGTTCCAATTCGTTGTTTTAAAAGTAAGGACACAACTGTTTTTGGTAGCGATTAGTGCATCTCTTATGCCTTCTTGAATGTTTTGAATGTTGCACTCTTTCGAATCAAGCTCGATTTTAAAACCACAACGATGTAACCACTCATTGGGATTATTTTGTTTGAAAATGATAGGAAGGTCTTCTATAACATATTCTGTTTGACACATAAAACCACTGCGTGAACAAATCAATTAGTCACTTTTATTTATTTGATCGGCTTCAAATTGGAAATTGTCAGTTGGAATAATATGTGATGAATAACCTCTATTGTATTCTACATCATCGGAGTCACTGCAGTGTTTATTTGATGAATTGTTTAAAATGTTCAATAGTGGAGCTTGAACCGGCAGAGAACTATCCTTTAATTTATGATACCATAAATTATGAATTTTTCTACGGTTTTTAATGGAATTTTCAATGTTTAAAATGGAGCAGATTTTTTTCGTTTTGTTAGAAGATTGCCTAAGACAATTAACCAATTTCAAATCAAGATAAACTACATTCAATGCCTTCAATAGACTATCTGTTGTAAGTTTTTTCAAATTCTGGTTTGTTTTAAAACGAGTTATTTTGTTACATTTATAATTCACACATTTTTTATGCTGAGTTTATGACATAGGAACATAGGAAGATAGGGAGTGTGACACGACCAACCAAATTATTTAAAATATCACAAGCCCCTCCTTTTACTTTCATGCTCTAGTTGAAAAATGTCTTACTTTTGATCAAAGTAGGCTAGTAGGCGCACCCCATTATTTTTAATGAAGCTAGATTGTTGATGTTATAAATAACACTCAATTATTGATGATGATTCTAAAGATTTTTATACGAGAAACAGTTTCAAATTTACGGTTACAAATTTTTTTTTCAAAAGATAGAATCTCAAATTTAATTTAAATTTTAAGAGCAGACTATTTTGACAATGTTCAACTAAAAGCTATAAAAGATTTACATCAAGACTCATCATGTCGTGTCAACGAAAATTCAAATTTTATGGGTGTACAAAAAATCCTATTTGGGTGCAGAAATGCTCCAAATTGTTTCAACATATTAATTGTAAATGACAATTTTCATAATATTCAGACAATTCGTTAAATTTTGTAATAATTCGGCTATGTTCACATTCTAAAATAATCTAAAAAATTAATTATTATTATACTCATATCAAAATTATAATTTAATTAAAAAATCTTAATTTTATTAATTTTCTTCCACTTCTCCGCATTGGAATCTTTTACTATTATTGGTTGAAATTTTTGATTTAATTTTGAAATCGTTATTTACAATTGAAGACTTAGATCATTTAGAAAAACTAATTAGAAATCATCACACGCTATACAAACCCCTATTCAATTCTTCTCTCCTACCAATATAATTTTGCGTATAAAATGCAGTAAGTAGATGTGTGTTAACATTTATTGTGATATTCAATTCGTGATGGAAAAAGAAGATTTTTATTAAACCGAATATACACAAGTTATAGTGAGGCACACAATTACCGCTGATTATTGTGGAACGTGCGATGTAACATAAATTACGCTCAGATTCCTTGGTGGAAGATACTACCCAATTGTACAAGTTTGGGGCTATTCGTCGTGGAAGCCGCAAAAAATATGCATGGTCCTTCGAGCCGGATTGTTTGAAATTCGAGAACCATCTGGAAGATAATTGTTTCTATTTTTTGTAACGTGGTTGGTTGGAAGTTCAAGGTCGTGTGGCAGCAATTTTGTAAAATAACGAAGAAAATTTGTACGGTACCTTATTTCATGTAACACCACGTCAGAAAGCGTGTAATTTTGTGAAATTTGTGAAGTGCTATGTATACGTGCTAGTTTATGAATATGGCTTCAACCTCAGCACAACAGCTGTCAATACACGAAGCTACACGGAAATCATTGCATGCGCAACTGAACCATTTGGAGGACTACGTGAAAGCAAAAATCGATTCGAGCGATATTGATGCACTACAAACGAGAAAACAGCTTGCAGCCGGTCTATTATCTATAATCACATGTATGTGGAAGGTCAAATGTTTTCTGTCGATCCTAGTACGGAATCAAAGGCTATCGAATTAAGCGAAATCTCTTATAATGTGGATTCGAAACTGAGCAAATGGATAAGACAGACGAATGAACTACGTGAAGCCAAAGCAAACGAAGGAAATGCTAATATGTCAGCATCAATATCCATGCCACATATTCCGTTGGATATTCGTTTACCAAAAATTACGATCGAACCGTTTGCTGGCAATTACACGCAATGGCAACCTTTTTACGATTTGTGCATGAAAACGATACACAACAGTAGTTTAACCGCAGTTCAAAAGTTTACGTATCTGTAAGGGTATTTACGAGATGAAGTGGCAAATTTATTAAAACATTTTCCAGTTACAGAGGCAAACTATTTCGAGGCATTTAAATAATTAATCGACCGGTATAGAAGAAAGTAACATACAATTATGCCTTTATCCGTACGTTTTTGGATCAACCAACGATTAACCAAACTACAGCCGGAAACATTAGAAAATTGTTAGATAAGTCAGGTGAGACAATCCGCAGTCTAAAATCACTAGGGTCAGAAGCAGAGTCAAGAGACGTTTGGCTGCTATATTTAATGGAATTGAGATTGGACCCAGAAACTAAAATCTTATGGGCACTCATGTGAGTCTGATAATCCAAGCTTGGACCAATTCTTTAAACTTCTATTAAATCGATCAGACGCTTTAGAAGCCACGAAAGGTGTGTCGTCAAGGGAATGCGCTTAAATGTGGGTTGTGTTTAGGTGAACATTATTTATCAAATTGTGATAAATTTCAGCGTATCACAATTAGTGAACATCGTGACTGTGTGAAAGCAAAGCGTTATTGTTATAATTGCTTAAAGATGAACCATGCGGTATTCAAATGTACAGCCAGGATAAGGTGTTCAATTTGCCAGAGGAAACACAACACAATGTTATATCCAGATAACGACGTTGAAAAATCTTCGTTGTAAAATAATCAGACCACCCCTATGGTAAAAGAGCCGAGAGAAGACGTCCAGCTGCCAACTAAACATGAACAGTCAATGGTTTGTCAAGCAGTAAGTACAATAAATACAACTATTTTGCCAACAGCTGTGGTAAGAATTGTGGGGGGGATGTCACGAGTGTAGAATTTTACTGGATTCAGGATCCATGTTATCTTTTATCAGTGAGAATTTCTGCAATAAATTGGGACTGATGAGGAGATGCAACCGAACGATCGTATCTGGAATTGGAGGTTCAGTATCACAGGTTTCTTGTGGGGCAGTGGAGGTGAATTTAAAATTAATATATGATAAAATAAGGAATATTTCTGTTGTTGCTTTGGTATTAGCAAATCTGTGTCCCAATTACCAAACCGTTCAATTGGATCAAACCATATTAATTGCTCTGTATTTTTAGCCGATCCTACATTCAACAAAAGTAGTTTATCTAATCGATATGATCTTAGGAGTGCAAATCGTGTTTAATTCATTGTTGAATAGGAAATTAAAAATCAATGATGAATTTATGGCCGTAGAAACAATTTTTGGAATGAGACAACAAGGTTTACTGGACCGATTCAACGATAGTGTTGGACTGGTTAGCGGATGTGCCAAGCCGCTGGGAAGTGTTTGTAGCAAATAGAACTTCAAAGATACTAGAAGAGACATATAGAGAACATTGGTACAATGTTCCAACCAAAACCAACAGTAATGCCGCTGATTGTGAATCAAGGGGATTATTGCCGCGGGAATTAGTGACTTGTGAATTGTGGTGGAATGGTCCGTCGTGGGTAAGAAATCAGCAAGAACGGCCTAAACAAAGGAGAATCGCAATCAAGAAAGAAACAATTTTTTTGAACACACAACAGCAAGAAAATTGGTTGGAAGATTTGGCATCCCGAATTTCTTGGTTTCATCAAATAGTAAAGATCGTTTTGCGAAATAGACGATTCTTAAAAAACGCAAAAATTAGTGACAAATATGGTCGAGTGACTGGTATAATAACGAGCGAGGAAATTATTGAAGAAGACATCGGTTTTTTAATAAAATCAAGGAAAAGGAAGATTTGTATTAAACCGAATACACACAAGTTATAGTGAGGCACATAATTACTGCTAATTATTGTGGAGCGTGCGAAGTAAAATAAATTACGCAAAGATTCCTTGCTGGAAGGTACGACCCAATTGTACAAGTTTGGGACTATTCTCGTCGTGGAAGCCCAAAAAAAAATTAAGATATTATATAAAAAATATTGAATTTTTTGCAAGTCGTCCCTTACATCTATATCAAATTACATAGAATCACAAAAAAAAAAGTGGATGGTTCCTTAAATCAGACCATTGCGGATTTTAGGGTCGCTGAAACCGAATCCGAAACCTGTTTTGCCCCATCACGTCAGCGTTTTTTCTATCTTAAAAAAACAGCTTGCAAGTTGCAACTATAAAATCCAACAATATCAACCCTTAAACCTTATAGCCCTATACCTTCATAGCTCAATAACCATTTAACCCTAAAACCCATAACTTAAATATCTCGAACCTCAAAACTAATAAATCTCAAATCCCAATAGACTACAAACCAAAAATGCAACAAAAAAATCAAAAAACTTACACGCAAAACTCAAACCTCAATCTCGGAGAGTTTTAGCTTTATAATTCCATACTTCCATCACTTCGTAACCTCAAAAACCATAAACCCCATAATCCTGAAGTGTAGCATAAGAAAATTGTATGTCACAATATAACTCCGAATCAACGACGTGGATGTATCAGGCCTTTGTTCCCTTT
>CAUVYM010000382.1:0-23783 GCA_963556165.1 Tipula helvola
CCAATAAAATAATAATATTTTAACAAAAAATTTGTTTGCACTAAATTACGGTCTCGTAGTATACTACGTAGTACAGTACGCCTCTGAAAGAGTACGCATTTATTAAATGTGTTTATATAAATTTATATTAAAATTATTTTTATCATAATTCTGATAATCTAGAGCATCGATTAAGCCAATAAAATAATAATATTTTAACAAAATTATTTTTATCATAATTCTGATAATCTAGAGCATCGATTAAGCCAATAAAATAATAATATTTTAACAAAAAATTTGTTTGCACTAAATTACGGTCTCATAGTATACTACGTAGTACAGTACGCCTCTGAAAGAGTACGCATTTATTAAATGTGTTTATATAAATTTATATTAAAATTATTTTTATCATAATTCTGATAATCTAGAGCATCGATTAAGCCAATAAAATAATAATATTTTAACAAAAAATTTGTTTGCACTAAATTACGGTCTCATAGTATACTACGTAGTACAGTGTGCCTCTGATAGAGTACGCATTTATTAAATGTGTTTATATACATTTATATTAAAATTATTTTTATCATAATTCTTATAATCTAGAGCATCGATTAAGCCAATAAAATAATAATATTTTAACAAAAATTTTGTTTGCACTAAATTACGGTCTCATAGTATACTACGTAGTACAGTACGCCTCTGAAAGAGTACGCATTTATTAAATGTGTTTATATAAATTTATATTACAATTATTTTTATCATAATTCTGATAATCTAGAGCATCGATTAAGCCAATAAAATAATAATATTTTAACAAAAAATTTGTTTGCACTAAATTACGGTCTCATAGTATACTACGTAGTACAGTACGCCTCTGAAAGAGTACGCATTTATTAAATGTGTTTATATAAATTTATATTAAAATTATTTTTATCATAATTCTGATAATCTAGAGCATCGATTAAGCCAATAAAATAATAATATTTTAACAAAAAATTTGTTTGCACTAAATTACGGTCTCATAGTATACTACGTAGTACAGTGTGCCTCTGAAAGAGCACGCATTTATTAAATGTGTTTATATAAATTTATATTAAAATTATTTTTATCATAATTCTGATAATCTAGAGCATCGATTAAGCCAATAAAATAATAATATTTTAACAAAAAATTTGTTTGCACTAAATTACGGTCTAATAGTATACTACGTAGTACAGTGTGCCTCTGAAAGAGCACGCATTTATTAAATGTGGTTATATAAATTTATATTAAAATTATTTTTATCGTAATTCTGATAACCTAAAGCATCGATTAAGCCAATAAAATAATAATATTTTAACAAAAAATTTGTTTGCACTAAATTACGGTCTCATAGTATACTACGTAGTACAGTACGCCTCTGAAAGAGTCCGCATTTATTAAATGTGTTTATATAAATTTATATTAAAATTATTTTTATCATAATTCTGATAATCTAGAGCATCGATTAAGCCAATAAAATAATAATATTTTAACAAAAAATTTGTTTGCACTAAATTACGGTCTCATAGTATACTACGTAGTACAGTACGCCTCTGAAAGAGTACGCATTTATTAAATGTGTTTATATAAATTTATATTAAAATTATTTTTATCATAATTCTGATAATCTAGAGCATCGATTAAGCCAATAAAATAATAATATTTTAACAAAAAATTTGTTTGCACTAAATTACGGTCTCATAGTATACTACGTAGTACAGTACGCCTCTGAAAGAGTACGCATTTATTAAATGTGTTTATATAAATTTATATTAAAATTATTTTTATCATAATACTGATAATCTAGAGCATAGATTAAGCCAATAAAATAATAATATTTTAACAAAAAATTTGTTTGCACTAAATTACGGTCTCATAGTATACTACGTAGTGCAGTGTGCCTCTGAAAGAGCACGCATTTATTAAATGTGTTTATATAAATTTATATTAAAATTATTTTTATCATAATTCTGATAATCTAGAGCATCGATTAAGCCAATAAAATAATAATATTTTAACAAAAAATTTGTTTGCACTAAATTACGGTCTCATAGTATACTACGTAGTACAGTGTGCCTCTGAAAGAGTACGCATTTATTAAATGTGGTTATATAAATTTATATTAAAATTATTTTTATCATAATTCTGATAATCTAGAGCATCGATTAAGCCAATAAAATAATAATATTTTAACAAAAAATTTGTTTGCACTAAATTACGGTCTCATAGTATACTACGTAGTACAGTGTGCCTCTGAAAGAGCACGCATTTATTAAATGTGGTTATATAAATTTATATTAAAATTATTTTTATCGTAATTCTGATAACCTAGAGCATCGATTAAGCCAATAAAATAATAATATTTTAACAAAAAATTTGTTTGCACTAAATTACGGTCTCATAGTATACCACGTAGTACAGTATGAAACTGAAAGAGTACGCATTTATTAAATGTGTTTATATAAATTTATATTAAAATTATTTTTATCATAATTCTGATAATCTAGAGCATCGATTAAGCCAATAAAATAATAATATTTTAACAAAAAATTTGTTTGCACTAAATTACGGTCTCATAGTATACTACGTAGTACAGTACGCCTCTGAAAGAGTACGCATTTATTAAATGTGTTTATATAAATTTATATTAAAATTATTTTTATCATAATTCTGATAATCTAGAGCATCGATTAAGCCAATAAAATAATAATATTTTAACAAAAAATTTGTTTGCACTAAATTACGGTCTCATAGTATACTACGTAGTACAGTGCGCCTCTGAAAGAGTACGCATTTATTAAATGTGTTTATATAAATTTATATTAAAATTATTTTTATCATAATTCTGATAATCTAGAGCATCGATTAAGCCAATAAAATAATAATATTTTAACAAAAATTTTGTTTGCACTAAATTACGGTCTCATAGTATACTACGTAGTACAGTGTGCCTCTGAAAGAGCACGCATTTATTAAATGTGTTTATATAAATTTATATTAAAATTATTTTTAACGTAATTCTGATAACCTAGAGCATCGATTAAGCCAATAAAATAATAATATTTTAACAAAAAATTTGTTTGCACCAAATATCGGTCTCATAGTATACTACGTAGTACAGTACGCCTCTGAAAGAGTACGCATTTATTAAATGTGTTTATATAAATTTATATTAAAATTATTTTTATCATAATTCTGATAATCTAGAGCATCGATTAAGCCAATAAAATAATAATATTTTAACAAAAAATTTGTTTGCACTAAATTACGGTCTCATAGTATACTACGTAGTACAGAACGCCTCTGAAAGAGTACGCATTTATTAAATGTGTTTATATAAATTTATATTAAAATTATTTTTATCATAATTCTGATAATCTAGAGCATCGATTAAGCCAATAAAATAATAATATTTTAACAAAAAATTTGTTTGCACTAAATTACGGTCTCATAGTATACTACGTAGTACAGTGCGCCTCTGAAAGAGTACGCATTTATTAAATGTGTTTATATAAATTTATATTAAAATTATTTTTATCATAATTCTGATAATCTAGAGCATCGATTAAGCCAATAAAATAATAATATTTTAACAAAAAATTTGTTTGCACTAAATTACGGTCTCATAGTATACTACGTAGTACAGTACGCCTCTGAAAGAGTACGCATTTATTAAATGTGTTTATATAAATTTATATTAAAATTATTTTTATCATAATTCTGATAATCTAGAGCATCGATTAAGCCAATAAAATAATAATATTTTAACAAAAAATTTGTTTGCACTAAATATCGGTCTCATAGTATACTACGTAGTACAGTACGCCTCTGAAAGAGTACGCATTTATTAAATGTGTTTATATAAATTTATATTAGAATTATTTTTATCATAATTCTGATAATCTAGAGCATCGATTAAGCCAATAAAATAATAATATTTTAACAAAAATTTTGTTTGCACTAAATTACGGTCTCATAGTATACTACGTAGTACAGTGTGCCTCTGAAAGAGCACGCATTTATTAAATGTGTTTATATAAATTTATATTAAAATTATTTTTAACGTAATTCTGATAACCTAGAGCATCGATTAAGCCAATAAAATAATAATATTTTAACAAAAAATTTGTTTGCACCAAATATCGGTCTCATAGTATACTACGTAGTACAGTACGCCTCTGAAAGAGTACGCATTTATTAAATGTGTTTATATAAATTTATATTAAAATTATTTTTATCATAATTCTGATAATCTAGAGCATCGATTAAGCCAATAAAATAATAATATTTTAACAAAAAATTTGTTTGCACTAAATTACGGTCTCATAGTATACTACGTAGTACAGTACGCCTCTGAAAGAGTACGCATTTATTAAATGTGTTTATATAAATTTATATTAAAATTATTTTTATCATAATTCTGATAATCTAGAGCATCGATTAAGCCAATAAAATAATAATATTTTAACAAAAAATTTGTTTACACTAAATTACGGTCTCATAGTATACTACGTAGTACAGTGTGCCTATGAAAGAGCACGCATTTATTAAATGTGGTTATATAAATTTATATTAAAATTATTTTTATCATAATTCTGATAATCTAGAGCATCGATTAAGCCAATAAAATAATAATATTTTAAAAAAAAATTTGTTTGCACTAAATATCGGTCTCATAGTATACTACGTAGTACAGTACGCCTCTGAAAGAGTACGCATTTATTAAATGTGTTTATATAAATTTATATTAGAATTATTTTTATCATAATTCTGATAATCTAGAGCATCGATTAAGCCAATAAAATAATAATATTTTAACAAAAATTTTGTTTGCACTAAATTACGGTCTCATAGTATACTACGTAGTACAGTGTGCCTCTGAAAGAGCACGCATTTATTAAATGTGTTTATATAAATTTATATTAAAATTATTTTTAACGTAATTCTGATAATCTAGAGCATCGATTAAGCCAATAAAATAATAATATTTTAACAAAAAATTTGTTTGCACTAAATTACGGTCTCATAGTATACTACGTAGTACAGTACGCCTCTGAAAGAGTACGCATTTATTAAATGTGTTTATATAAATTTATATTAAAATTATTTTTATCATAATTCTGATAATCTAGAGCATCGATTAAGCCAATAAAATAATAATATTTTAACAAAAAATTTGTTTGCACTAAATTACGGTCTCATAGTATACTACGTAGTACAGTACGCCTCTGAAAGAGTGCGCATTTATTAAATGTGTTTATATAAATTTATATTAAAATTATTTTTATCATAATTCTGATAATCTAGAGCATCGATTAAACCAATAAAATAATAATATTTTAACAAAAAATTTGTTTGCACTAAATTACGGTCTCATCTTTTGGTATCACAACGGGCCATTGCTGGCCTAAGTGTGCGATAGCAGCCACTTCAACCTAACCTAACCTACGGTCTCATAGTATACTACGTAGTACAGTACGCCTCTGAAATAGTACGCATTTATTAAATGTGTTTATATAAATTTATATTAAAATTATTTTTATCATAATTCTGATAATCTAGAGCATCGATTAAGTCAATAAAATAATAATATTTTAACAAAAAATTTGTTTGCACTAAATTACGGTCTCATAGTATACTACGTAGTACAGTACGCCTCTGAAAGAGTACGAATTTATTAAATGTGTTTATATAAATTTATATTAAAATTATTTTTATCATAATTCTGATAATCTAGAGCATCGATTAAGCCAATAAAATAATAATATTTTAACAAAAAATTTGTTTGCATTAAATTACGGTCTCATAGTATACTACGTAGTACAATACGCCTCTGAAAGAGTACGCATTTATTAAATGTGTTTATATAAATTTATATTAAAATTATTTTTATCATAATTCTGATAATCTAGAGCATCGATTAAGCCAATAAAATAATAATATTTTAACAAAAATTTTGTTTGCACTAAATTACGGTCTCATAGTATACTACGTAGTACAGTACGCCTCTGAAAGAGTACGCATTTATTAAATGTGTTTATATAAATTTATATTAAAATTATTTTTATCATAATTCTGATAATCTAGAGCATCGATAAAGCCAATAAAATAATAATATTTTAACAAAAAATTTGTTTGCACTAAATTACGGTCTCATAGTATACTACGTAGTACAGTACGCCTCTGAAAGAGTACGCATTTATTAAATGTGTTTATATAAATTTATATTAAAATTATTTTTATCATAATTCTGATAATCTAGAGCATCGATTAAGCCAATAAAATAATAATATTTTAACAAAAAATTTGTTTGCACTAAATTACGGTCTCATAGTATACTACGTAGTACAGTATGCCTCTGAAAGAGTACGCATTTATTAAATGTGTTTATATAAATTTATATTAAAATTATTTTTATCATAATTCTGATAATCTAGAGCATCGATAAAGCCAATAAAATAATAATATTTTAACAAAAAATTTGTTTGCACTAAATTACGGTCTCATAGTATACTACGTAGTACAGTACGCCTCTGAAAGAGTACGCATTTATTAAATGTGTTTATATAAATTTATATTAAAATTATTTTTATCATAATTCTGATAATCTAGAGCATCGATTAAGCCAATAAAATAATAATATTTTAACAAAAAATTTGTTTGCACTAAATTACGGTCTCATAGTATACTACGTAGTACAGTACGCCTCTGAAAGAGCACGCATTTATTAAATGTGTTTATATAAATTTATATTAAAATTATTTTTATCATAATTCTGATAACCTAGAGCATCGATTAAGCCAATAAAATAATAATATGTTAACAAAAAATTTATTTGCACTAAATTACGGTCTCTTAGTATACTACGTAGTACAGTACGCCTCTGAAAGAGTACGCATTTATTAAATGTGTTTATATAAATTTATATTAAAATTATTTTTATCATAATTCTGATAATCTAGAGCATCGATTAAGCCAATAAAATAATAATATTTTAACAAAAAATTTGTTTGCACTAAATTACGGTCTCATAGTATACTACGTAGTACAGTACGCCTCTGAAAGAGTACGCATTTATTAAATGTGTTTATATAAATTTATATTAAAATTATTTTTATCATAATTCTGATAATCTAGAGCATCGATTAAGCCAATAAAATAATAATATTTTAACAAAAAATTTGTTTGCACTAAATTACGGTCTCATAGTATACTACGTAGTACAGTACGCCTCTGAAAGAGTACGCATTTATTAAATGTGTTTATATAAATTTATATTAAAATTATTTTTATCATAATTCTGATAATCTAGAGCATCGATTAAACCAATAAAATAATAATATTTTAACAAAAAATTTGTTTGCACTAAATTACGGTCTCATCTTTTGGTATCACAACGGGCCATTGCTGGCCTAAGTGTGCGATAGCAGCCACTTCAACCTAACCTAACCTACGGTCTCATAGTATACTACGTAGTACAGTACGCCTCTGAAATAGTACGCATTTATTAAATGTGTTTATATAAATTTATATTAAAATTATTTTTATCATAATTCTGATAATCTAGAGCATCGATTAAGTCAATAAAATAATAATATTTTAACAAAAAATTTGTTTGCACTAAATTACGGTCTCATAGTATACTACGTAGTACAGTACGCCTCTGAAAGAGTACGAATTTATTAAATGTGTTTATATAAATTTATATTAAAATTATTTTTATCATAATTCTGATAATCTAGAGCATCGATTAAGCCAATAAAATAATAATATTTTAACAAAAAATTTGTTTGCACTAAATTACGGTCTCATAGTATACTACGTAGTACAGTGTGCCTCTGAAAGAGCACGCATTTATTAAATGTGGTTATATAAATTTATATAAAAATTATTTTTATCATAATTCTGATAACCTAGAGCATCGATTAAGCCAATAAAATAATAATATTTTAACAAAAAATTTGTTTGCACTAAATTACGGTCTCATAGTATACTACGTAGTACAGTACGCCTCTGAAAGAGTACGCATTTATTAAATGTGTTTATATAAATTTATATTAAAATTATTTTTATCATAATTCTGATAATCTAGAGCATCGATTAAGCCAATAAAATAATAATATTTTAACAAAAAATTTGTTTGCACTAAATTACGGTCTCATAGTATACTACGTAGTACAGTACGCCTCTGAAAGAGTACGCATTTATTAAATGTGTTTATATAAATTTATATTAAAATTATTTTTATCATAATTCTGATAATCTAGAGCATCGATTAAGCCAATAAAATAATAATATTTTAACAAAAAATTTGTTTGCACTAAATTACGGTCTCATAGTATACTACGTAGTACAGTACGCCTCTGAAAGAGTACGCATTTATTAAATGTGTTTATATAAATTTATATTAAAATTATTTTTATCATAATTCTGATAATCTAGAGCATCGATTAAGCCAATAAAATAATAATATTTTAACAAAAAATTTGTTTGCACTAAATTACGGTCTCATAGTATACTACGTAGTACAGTGTGCCTCTGAAAGAGCACGCATTTATTAAATGTGGTTATATAAATTTATATTAAAATTATTTTTATCGTAATTCTGATAACCTAGCGCATCGATTAAGCCAATAAAATAATAATATTTTAACAAAAATTTTGTTTGCACTAAATTACGGTCTCATAGTATACTACGTAGTACAGTACGCCTCTGAAAGAGTACGCATTTATTAAATGTGTTTATATAAATTTATATTAAAATTATTTTTATCATAATTCTGATAATCTAGAGCATCGATTAAGCCAATAAAATAATAATATTTTAACAAAAAATTTGTTTGCACTAAATTACGGTCTCATAGTATACTACGTAGTACAGTACGCCTCTGAAAGAGTACGCATTTATTAAATGTGTTTATATAAATTTATATTAAAATTATTTTTATCATAATTCTGATAATCTAGAGCATCGATTAAGCCAATAAAATAATAATATTTTAACAAAAAATTTGTTTGCACTAAATTACGGTCTCATAGTATACTACGTAGTACAGTGTGCCTCTGAAAGAGCACGCATTTATTAAATGTGTTTATATAAATTTATATTAAAATTATTTTTATCATAATTCTGATAATCTAGAGCATCGATTAAGCCAATAAAATAATAATATTTTAACAAAAAATTTGTTTGCACTAAATTACGGTCTAATAGTATACTACGTAGTACAGTGTGCCTCTGAAAGAGCACGCATTTATTAAATGTGGTTATATAAATTTATATTAAAATTATTTTTATCGTAATTCTGATAACCTAAAGCATCGATTAAGCCAATAAAATAATAATATTTTAACAAAAAAATTGTTTGCACTAAATTACGGTCTCATAGTATACTACGTAGTACAGTACGCCTCTGAAAGAGTCCGCATTTATTAAATGTGTTTATATAAATTTATATTAAAATTATTTTTATCATAATTCTGATAATCTAGAGCATCGATTAAGCCAATAAAATAATAATATTTTAACAAAAAATTTGTTTGCACTAAATTACGGTCTCATAGTATACTACGTAGTACAGTACGCCTCTGAAAGAGTACGCATTTATTAAATGTGTTTATATAAATTTATATTAAAATTATTTTTATCATAATTCTGATAATCTAGAGCATCGATTAAGCCAATAAAATAATAATATTTTAACAAAAAATTTGTTTGCACTAAATTACGGTCTCATAGTATACTACGTAGTACAGTACGCCTCTGAAAGAGTACGCATTTATTAAATGTGTTTATATAAATTTATATTAAAATTATTTTTATCATAATTCTGATAATCTAGAGCATAGATTAAGCCAATAAAATAATAATATTTTAACAAAAAATTTGTTTGCACTAAATTACGGTCTCATAGTATACTACGTAGTGCAGTGTGCCTCTGAAAGAGCACGCATTTATTAAATGTGTTTATATAAATTTATATTAAAATTATTTTTATCATAATTCTGATAATCTAGAGCATCGATTAAGCCAATAAAATAATAATATTTTAACAAAAAATTTGTTTGCACTAAATTACGGTCTCATAGTATACTACGTAGTACATTGTGCCTCTGAAAGAGTACGCATTTATTAAATGTGGTTATATAAATTTATATTAAAATTATTTTTATCATAATTCTGATAATCTAGAGCATCGATTAAGCCAATAAAATAATAATATTTTAACAAAAAAATTGTTTGCACTAAATTACGGTCTCATAGTATACTACGTAGTACAGTGTGCCTCTGAAAGAGCACGCATTTATTAAATGTGGTTATATAAATTTATATTAAAATTATTTTTATCGTAATTCTGATAACCTAGAGCATCGATTAAGCCAATAAAATAATAATATTTTAACAAAAAATTTGTTTGCACCAAATATCGGTCTCATAGTATACTACGTAGTACAGTACGCCTCTGAAAGAGTACGCATTTATTAAATGTGTTTATATAAATTTATATTAAAATTATTTTTATCATAATTCTGATAATCTAGAGCATCGATTAAGCCAATAAAATAATAATATTTTAACAAAAAATTTGTTTGCACTAAATTACGGTCTCATAGTATACTACGTAGTACAGAACGCCTCTGAAAGAGTACGCATTTATTAAATGTGTTTATATAAATTTATATTAAAATTATTTTTATCATAATTCTGATAATCTAGAGCATCGATTAAGCCAATAAAATAATAATATTTTAACAAAAAATTTGTTTGCACTAAATTACGGTCTCATAGTATACTACGTAGTACAGTGCGCCTCTGAAAGAGTACGCATTTATTAAATGTGTTTATATAAATTTATATTAAAATTATTTTTATCATAATTCTGATAATCTAGAGCATCGATTAAGCCAATAAAATAATAATATTTTAACAAAAAATTTGTTTGCACTAAATTACGGTCTCATAGTATACTACGTAGTACAGTACGCCTCTGAAAGAGTACGCATTTATTAAATGTGTTTATATAAATTTATATTAAAATTATTTTTATCATAATTCTGATAATCTAGAGCATCGATTAAGCCAATAAAATAATAATATTTTAACAAAAAATTTGTTTGCACTAAATATCGGTCTCATAGTATACTACGTAGTACAGTACGCCTCTGAAAGAGTACGCATTTATTAAATGTGTTTATATAAATTTATATTAGAATTATTTTTATCATAATTCTGATAATCTAGAGCATCGATTAAGCCAATAAAATAATAATATTTTAACAAAAATTTTGTTTGCACTAAATTACGGTCTCATAGTATACTACGTAGTACAGTGTGCCTCTGAAAGAGCACGCATTTATTAAATATGTTTATATAAATTTATATTAAAATTATTTTTAACGTAATTCTGATAACCTAGAGCATCGATTAAGCCAATAAAATAATAATATTTTAACAAAAAATTTGTTTGCACCAAATATCGGTCTCATAGTATACTACGTAGTACAGTACGCCTCTGAAAGAGTACGCATTTATTAAATGTGTTTATATAAATTTATATTAAAATTATTTTTATCATAATTCTGATAATCTAGAGCATCGATTAAGCCAATAAAATAATAATATTTTAACAAAAAATTTGTTTGCACTAAATTACGGTCTCATAGTATACTACGTAGTACAGTACGCCTCTGAAAGAGTACGCATTTATTAAATGTGTTTATATAAATTTATATTAAAATTATTTTTATCATAATTCTGATAATCTAGAGCATCGATTAAGCCAATAAAATAATAATATTTTAACAAAAAATTTGTTTACACTAAATTACGGTCTCATAGTATACTACGTAGTACAGTGTGCCTATGAAAGAGCACGCATTTATTAAATGTGGTTATATAAATTTATATTAAAATTATTTTTATCATAATTCTGATAATCTAGAGCATCGATTAAGCCAATAAAATAATAATATTTTAACAAAAAATTTGTTTGCACTAAATATCGGTCTCATAGTATACTACGTAGTACAGTACGCCTCTGAAAGAGTACGCATTTATTAAATGTGTTTATATAAATTTATATTAGAATTATTTTTATCATAATTCTGATAATCTAGAGCATCGATTAAGCCAATAAAATAATAATATTTTAACAAAAATTTTGTTTGCACTAAATTACGGTCTCATAGTATACTACGTAGTACAGTGTGCCTCTGAAAGAGCACGCATTTATTAAATGTGTTTATATAAATTTATATTAAAATTATTTTTAACGTAATTCTGATAACCTAGAGCATCGATTAAGCCAATATGAAAGAGCACGCATTTATTAAATGTGGTTATATAAATTTATATAAAAATTATTTTTATCATAATTCTGATAACCTAGAGCATCGATTAAGCCAATAAAATAATAATATTTTAACAAAAAATTTGTTTGCATTAAATTACGGTCTCATAGTATACTACGTAGTACAATACGCCTCTGAAAGGGTACGCATTTATTAAATGTGTTTATATAAATTTATATTAAAATTATTTTTATCATAATTCTGATAATCTAGAGCATCGATTAAGCCAATAAAATAATAATATTTTAACAAAAATTTTGTTTGCACTAAATTACGGTCTCATAGTATACTACGTAGTACAGTACGCCTCTGAAAGAGTACGCATTTATTAAATGTGTTTATATAAATTTATATTAAAATTATTTTTATCATAATTCTGATAATCTAGAGCATCGATAAAGCCAATAAAATAATAATATTTTAACAAAAAATTTGTTTGCACTAAATTACGGTCTCATAGTATACTACGTAGTACAGTACGCCTCTGAAAGAGTACGCATTTATTAAATGTGTTTATATAAATTTATATTAAAATTATTTTTATCATAATTCTGATAATCTAGAGCATCGATTAAGCCAATAAAATAATAATATTTTAACAAAAAATTTGTTTGCACTAAATTACGGTCTCATAGTATACTACGTAGTACAGTATGCCTCTGAAAAGAGTACGCATTTATTAAATGTGTTTATATAAATTTATATTAAAATTATTTTTATCATAATTCTGATAATCTAGAGCATCGATTAAGCCAATAAAATAATAATATTTTAACAAAAAATTTGTTTGCACTAAATTACGGTCTCATAGTATACTACGTAGTGCAGTGTGCCTCTGAAAGAGCACGCATTTATTAAATGTGGTTATATAAATTTATATAAAAATTATTTTTATCATAATTCTGATAACCTAGAGCATCGATTAAGCCAATAAAATAATAATATTTTAACAAAAAATTTGTTTGCACTAAATTACGGTCTCATAGTATACTACGTAGTACAGTACGCCTCTGAAAGAGTACGCATTTATTAAATGTGTTTATATAAATTTATATTAAAATTATTTTTATCATAATTCTGATAATCTAGAGCATCGATTAAGCCAATAAAATAATAATATTTTAACAAAAAATTTGTTTGCACTAAATTACGGTCTCATAGTATACTACGTAGTACAGTACGCCTCTGAAAGAGTACGCATTTATTAAATGTGTTTATATAAATTTATATTAAAATTATTTTTATCATAATTCTGATAATCTAGAGCATCGATTAAGCCAATAAAATAATAATATTTTAACAAAAAATTTGTTTGCACTAAATTACGGTCTCATAGTATACTACGTAGTACAGTACGCCTCTGAAAGAGTACGCATTTATTAAATGTGGTTATATAAATTTATATTAAAATTATTTTTATCATAATTCTGATAATCTAGAGCATCGATTAAGCCAATAAAATAATAATATTTTAACAAAAAATTTGTTTGCACTAAATTACGGTCTCATAGTATACTACGTAGTACAGTGTGCCTCTGAAAGAGCACGCATTTATTAAATGTGGTTATATAAATTTATATTAAAATTATTTTTATCGTAATTCTGATAACCTAGCGCATCGATTAAGCCAATAAAATAATAATATTTTAACAAAAAATTTGTTTGCACTAAATTACGGTCTCATAGTATACTACGTAGTACAATACGCCTCTGAAAGAGTACGCATTTATTAAATGTGTTTATATAAATTTATATTAAAATTATTTTTATCATAATTCTAATAATCTAGAGCATCGATTAAGCCAATAAAATAATAATATTTTAACAAAAAATTTGTTTGCACTAAATTACGGTCTCATAGTATACTACGTAGTACAGTACGCCTCTGAAAGAGTACGCATTTATTAAATGTGTTTATATAAATTTATATTAAAATTATTTTTATCATAATTCTGATAATCTAGAGCATCGATTAAGCCAATAAAATAATAATATTTTAACAAAAAATTTGTTTGCACTAAATTACGGTCTCATAGTATACTACGTAGTACAGTGTGCCTCTGAAAGAGTACGCATTTATTAAATGTGGTTATATAAATTTATATTAAAATTATTTTTATCGTAATTCTGATAACCTAGAGCATCGATTAAGCCAATAAAATAATAATATTTTAACAAAAAATTTGTTTGCACTAAATTACGGTCTCATAGTATACTACGTAGTACAGTGTGCCTCTGAAAGAGCACGCATTTATTAAATGTGGTTATATAAATTTATATAAAAATTATTTTTATCATAATTCTGATAATCTAGAGCATCGATTAAGCCAATAAAATAATAATATTTTAACAAAAAATTTGTTTGCACTAAATTACGGTCTCATAGTATACTACGTAGTACAGTACGCCTCTGAAAGAGTACGCATTTATTAAATGTGTTTATATAAATTTATATTAAAATTATTTTTATCATAATTCTGATAATCTAGAGCATCGATTAAGCCAATAAAATAATAATATTTTAACAAAAAATTTGTTTGCATTAAATTACGGTCTCATAGTATACTACGTAGTACAATACGCCTCTGAAAGAGTACGCATTTATTAAATGTGTTTATATAAATTTATATTAAAATTATTTTTATCATAATTCTGATAATCTAGAGCATCGATTAAGCCAATAAAATAATAATATTTTAACAAAAAATTTGTTTGCACTAAATTACGGTCTCATAGTATACTACGTAGTACAGTACGCCTCTGAAAGAGCACGCATTTATTAAATGTGTTTATATAAATTTATATTAAAATTATTTTTATCATAATTCTGATAATCTGGGGCATCGATTAAGCCAATAAAATAATAATATTTTAACAAAAAATTTGTTTGCACTAAATTATGGTCTCATAGTATACTACGTAGTACAGTATGCCTCTGAAAGAGTACGCATTTATTAAATGTGTTTATATAAATTTATATTAAAATTATTTTTATCATAATTCTGATAATCTAGAGCATCGATTAAGCCAATAAAATAATAATATTTTAATAAAAAATTTGTTTGCACTAAATTACGGTCTCATAGTATACTACGTAGTACAGTACGCCTCTGAAAGAGTACGCATTTATTAAATGTGTTTATATAAATTTATATTAAAATTATTTTTATCATAATTCTGATAATCTAGAGCATCGATTAAGCCAATAAAATAATAATATTTTAACAAAAAATTTGTTTGCACTAAATTACGGTCTCATAGTATACTACGTAGTAGTACGCCTCTGAAAGAGTACGCATTTATTAAATGTGTTTATATAAATTTATATTAAAATTATTTTTATCATAATTCTGATAATCTAGAGCATCGATTAAGCCAATAAAATAATAATATTTTAACAAAAATTTTGTTTGCACTAAATTACGGTCTCATAGTATACTACGTAGTACAGTACGCCTCTGAAAGAGTACGCATTTATTAAATGTGTTTATATAAATTTATATTAAAATTATTTTTATCATAATTCTGATAATCTAGAGCATCGATTAAGCCAATAAAATAATAATATTTTAACAAAAAATTTGTTTGCACTAAATTACGGTCTCATAGTATACTACGTAGTACAGTACGCCTCTGAAAGAGTACGCATTTATTAAATGTGTTTATATAAATTTATATTAAAATTATTTTTATCATAATTCTGATAATCTAGAGCATCGATTAAGCCAATAAAATAATAATATTTTAACAAACAATTTGTTTGCACTAAATTACGGTCTCATAGTATACTACGTAGTACAGTACGCCTCTGAAAGAGTACGCATTTATTAAATGTGTTTATATAAATTTATATTAAAATTATTTTTATCATAATTCTGATAATCTAGAGCATCGATTAAGCCAATAAAATAATAATATTTTAACAAAAAATTTGTTTGCACTAAATTACGGTCTCATAGTATACTACGTAGTACAGTGTGCCTCTGAAAGAGCACGCATTTATTAAATGTGGTTATATAAATTTATATTAAAATTATTTTTATCGTAATTCTGATAACCTAGAGCATCGATTAAGCCAATAAAATAATAATATGTTAACAAAAAATGTATTTGCACTAAATTACGGTCTCTTAGTATACTACGTAGTACAGTACGCCTCTGAAAGAGTACGCATTTATTAAATGTGTTTATATAAATTTATATTAAAATTATTTTTATCATAATTCTGATAATCTAGAGCATCGATTAAGCCAATAAAATAATAATATTTTAACAAAAAATTTGTTTGCACTAAATTACGGTCTCATAGTATACTACGTAGTACAGTACGCCTCTGAAAGAGTACGCATTTATTAAATGTGTTTATATAAATTTATATTAAAATTATTTTTATCATAATTCTGATAATCTAGAGCATCGATTAAGCCAATAAAATAATAATATTTTAACAAAAAAATTTGTTTGCACTAAATTACGGTCTCATAGTATACTACGTAGTACAGTACGCCTCTGAAAGAGTACGCATTTATTAAATGTGTTTATATAAATTTATATTAAAATTATTTTTATCATAATTCTGATAATCTAGAGCATCGATTAAACCAATAAAATAATAATATTTTAACAAAAAATTTGTTTGCACTAAATTACGGTCTCATCTTTTGGTATCACAACGGGCCATTGCTGGCCTAAGTGTGCGATAGCAGCCACTTCAACCTAACCTAACCTACGGTCTCATAGTATACTACGTAGTACAGTACGCCTCTGAAATAGTACGCATTTATTAAATGTGTTTATATAAATTTATATTAAAATTATTTTTATCATAATTCTGATAATCTAGAGCATCGATTAAGTCAATAAAATAATAATATTTTAACAAAAAATTTGTTTGCACTAAATTACGGTCTCATAGTATACTACGTAGTACAGTACGCCTCTGAAAGAGTACGAATTTATTAAATGTGTTTATATAAATTTATATTAAAATTATTTTTATCATAATTCTGATAATCTAGAGCATCGATTAAGCCAATAAAATAATAATATTTTAACAAAAAATTTGTTTGCACTAAATTACGGTCTCATAGTATACTACGTAGTACAGTACGCCTCTGAATTAAATGTGTTTATATAAATTTTATATTAAAATTATTTTTATCATAATTCTGATAATCTAGAGCATCGATTAAGCCAATAAAATAATAATATTTAAATAAAAAATTTGTTTGCACTAAATTACGGTCTCATAGTATACTACGTAGTACAGTACGCCTCTGAAAGAGTACGCATTTATTAAATGTGTTTATATAAATTTATATTAAAATTATTTTTATCATAATTCTAATAATCTAGAGCATCGATTAAGCCAATAAAATAATAATATTTTAACAAAAAAATTTGTTTGCACTAAATATCGGTCTCATAGTATACTACGTAGTACAGTGTGCCTCTGAAAGAGCACGCATTTATTAAATGTGTTTTTATAAATTTATATTAAAATTATTTTTATCATAATTCTGATAATCTAGAGCATCGATTAAGCCAATAAAATAATAATATTTTAACAAAAAATTTGTTTGCACTAAATTACGGTCTCATAGTATACTACGTAGTACAGTGTGCCTCTGAAAGAGCACGCATTTATTAAATGTGGTTATATAAATTTATATTAAAATTATTTTTATCGTAATTCTGATAACCTAGAGCATCGATTAAGCCAATAAAATAATAATATTTTAACAAAAAATTTGTTTGCACTAAATATCGGTCTCATAGTATACTACGTAGTACAGTACGCCTCTGAAAGAGTACGCATTTATTAAATGTGTTTATATAAATTTATATTAAAATTATTTTTATCATAATTCTGATAATCTAGAGCATCGATTAAGCCAATAAAATAATAATATTTTAACAAAAAATTTGTTTGCACTAAATTACGGTCTCATAGTATACTACGTAGTACAGTACGCCTCTGAAAGAGTACGCATTTATTAAATGTGTTTATATAAATTTATATTAAAATTATTTTTATCATAATTCTGATAATCTAGAGCATCGATTAAGCCAATAAAATAATAATATTTTAACAAAAAATTTGTTTGCACTAAATTACGGTCTCATAGTATACTACGTAGTACAGTGTGCCTCTGAAAGGGCACGCATTTATTAAATGTGGTTATATAAATTTATATTAAAATTATTTTTATCGTAATTCTGATAACCTAGAGCATCGATTAAGCCAATAAAATAATAATATTTTAACAAAAAATTTGTTTGCACTAAATTACGGTCTCATAGTATACTACGTAGTACAGTACGCCTCTGAAAGAGTACGCATTTATTAAATGTGTTTATATAAATTTATATTAAAATTATTTTTATCATAATTCTGATAATCTAGAGCATCGATTAAGCCAATAAAATAATAATATTTTAACAAAAAATTTGTTTGCACTAAATTACGGTCTCATAGTATACTACGTGGTACAGTACGCCTCTGAAAGAGTACGCATTTATTAAATGTGTTTGTATAAATTTATATTAAAATTATTTTTATCATAATTCTGATAATCTAGAGCATCGATTAAGCCAATAAAAATAATAATATTTTAACAAAAAATTTGTTTGCACTAAATTACGGTCTCATAGTATACTACGTAGTACAGTGCGCCTCTGAAAGAGTACGCATTTATTAAATGTGTTTATATAAATTTATATTAAAATTATTTCTATCATAATTCTGATAATCTAGAGCATCGATTAAGCCAATAAAATAATAATATTTTAACAAATAAATTGTTTGCACTTAATTACGGTCTCATAGTATACTACGTAGTACAGTACGCCTCTGAAAGAGTACGTATTTATTAAATGTGTTTATATAAATTTATATTAAAATTATTTTTTATCATAATTCTGATAATCTAGAGCATCGATTAAGCCAATAAAATAATAATATTTTAACAAAAAATTTGTTTGCACTAAATTACGGTCTCATAGTATACTACGTAGTACAGTACGCCTCTGAAAGAGTACGCATTTATTAATGTGTTTATATAAATTTATATTAAAATTATTTTTATCATAATTCTGATAATCTAGAGCATCGATTAAGCCAATAAAATAATAATATTTTAACAAAAAATTTGTTTGCACTAAATTACGGTCTCATAGTATACTACGTAGTACAGTGTGCCTCTGAAAGAGCACGCATTTATTAAATGTAGTTATATACATTTATATTAAAATTATTTTATCGTAATTCTGATAACCTAGAGCATCGATTAAGCCAATAAAATAATAATATTTTAACAAACAATTTCTTTGCACTAAATTACGGTCTCAATAGTATACTACGTAGTACAGTACGCCTCTGAAAGAGTACGCATTTATTAAATGTGTTTATATAAATTTATATTAAAATTATTTCTATCATAATTCTGATAATCTAGAGCATCGATTAAGCCAATAAAATAATAATATTTTAACAAAAAATTTGTTTGCACTAAATTACGGTCTCATAGTTTACTACGTAGTACAGTGTGCCTCTGAAAGAGCACGCATTTATTAAATGTGGTTATATAAATTTATATTAAAATATTTTTATCGTAATTCTGATAACCTAGAGCATCGATTAAGCCAATAAAATAATAATATTTTAACAAAAAATTTGTTTGCACTAAATTACGGTCTCATAGTATACTACGTAGTACAGTACGCCTCTGAAAGAGTACGCATTTATTAAATGTGTTTATATAAATTTATATTAAAATTATTTTTATCATAATTCTGATAATCTAGAGCATCGATTAAGCCAATAAAATAATAATATTTTAACAAAAAATTTGTTTGCACTAAATTACGGTCTCATAGTATACTACGTAGTACAGTACGCCTCTGAAAGAGTACGCATTTATTAAATGTGTTTATATAAATTTATATTAAAATTATTTTTATCATAATTCTGATAATCTAGAGCATCGATTAAGCCAATAAAATAATAATATTTTAACAAAAAATTTGCTTGCACTAAATTACTCATAGTATACTACGTAGTACAGTACGCCTCTGAAAGAGTACGCATTTATTAAATGTGTTTATATAAATTTATATTAAAATTATTTTTATCATAATTCTGATAATCTAGAGCATCGATTAAGCCAATAAAATAATAATATTTTAACAAAAAATTTGTTTGCACTAAATTACGGTCTCATAGTATACTACGTAGTACAGTACGCCTCTGAAAGAGTACGCATTTATTAAATGTGTTTATATAAATTTATATTAAAATTATTTTTATCATAATTCTGATAATCTAGAGCATCGATTAAGCCAATAAAATAATAATATTTTAACAAAAAATTTGTTTGCACTAAATTACGGTCTCATAGTATACTACGTAGTACAGTACGCCTCTGAAAGAGTACGCATTTATTAAATGTGTTTATATAAATTTATATTAAAATTATTTTTATCATAATTCTGATAGTCTAGAGCATCGATTAAGCCAATAAAATAATAATATTTTAACAAAAAAATTTGTTTTGCACTAAATTACGGTCTCATAGTTTACTACGTAGTACAGTGTGCCTCTGAAAGAGCACGCATTTATTAAATGTGGTTATATAAATTTATATTAAAATTATTTTTATCATAATTCTGATAATCTAGAGCATCGATTAAGCCAATAAAATAATAATATTTTAACAAAAAATTTGTTTGCACTAAATTACGGTCTCATAGTATACTACGTAGTACAGTACGCCTCTGAAAGAGTACGCATTTATTAAATGTGTTTATATAAATTTATATTAAAATTATTTTTATCATAATTCTGATAATCTAGAGCATCGATTAAGCCAATAAAATAATAATATTTTAACAAAAAATTTTGTTTGCACTAAATTACGGTCTCATAGTATACTACGTAGTACAGTACGCCTCTGAAAGAGTACGCATTTATTAAACGTGTTTATATAAATTTATATTAAAATTATTTTTATCATAATTCTGATATCTAGAGCAATCGATTAAGCCAATAAAATAATAAATTTTACAAAAATTTGTTTGCACTAAATTACGGTCTCATAGTATACTACGTAGTACAGTACGCCTCTGAAAGAGTACGCATTTATTAAATGTGTTTATATAAATTTATATTAAAATTATTTTTATCATAATTCTGATAATCTAGAGCATCGATTAAGCCAATAAAATAATAATATTTTAACAAAAAATTTGTTTGCACTAAATTACGGTCTCATAGTATACTACGTAGTACAGTACGCCTCTGAAAGAGTACGCATTATTAAATGTGTTTATATAAATTTATATTAAAATTATTTTTATCATAATTCTGATAATCTAGAGCATCGATTAAGCCAATAAAATAATAATATTTTAACAAAAAATTTGTTTGCACTAAATTACGGTCTCATAGTATACTACGTAGTACAGTGTGCCTCTGAAAGAGCACGCATTTATTAAATGTGGTTATATAAATTTATATTAAAATAATTTTTATCGTAATTCTGATAACCTAGAGCATCGATTAAGACAATAAAATAATAATATTTTAACAAAAAAATTTGTTTGCACTAAATTACGGTCTCATAGTATACTACGTAGTACAGTGTGCCTCTGAAAGAGCACGCATTTATTAAATGTGGTTAAATTATAAAATTTTTATATAAATTATATTAATTTTTATCATAATTCTGATAATCTAGAGCATCGATTAAGCCAATAAAATAATAATATTTTAACAAAAAATTTGTTTGCACTAAATTACGGTCTCATAGTATACTACGTAGTACAGTACGCCTTTGAAAGAGTACGCATTTATTAAATGTGTTTATATAATTTATATTAAAATTATTTTTATCATAATTCTGATAATCTAGAGCATCGATTAAGCCAATAAAATAATAATATTTTAACAAAAAATTTGTTTGCACTAAATTACGGTCTCATAGTATACTACGTAGTACAGTACGCCTCTGAAAGAGTACGCATTTATTAAATGTGTTTATATAAATTTATATTAAAATTATTTTTATCATAATTCTGATAGTCTAGAGCATCGATTAAGCCAATAAAATAATAATATTTTAACAAAAAATTTGTTTGCACTAAATTACGGTCTCATAGTATACTACGTAGTACAGTACGCCTCTGAAAGAGTACGCATTTATTAAATGTGTTTATATAAATTTATATTAAAATTATTTTTATCATAATTCTGATAATCTAGAGCATCGATTAAGCCAATAAAATAATAATATTTTAACAAAAAATTTGTTTGCACTAAATTACGGTCTCATAGTATACTACGTAGTACAGTACGCCTCTGAAAGAGTACGCATTTATTAAATGTGTTTATATAAATTTATATTAAAATTATTTTTATCATAATTCTGATAATCTAGAGCATCGATTAAGCCAATAAAATAATAATATTTTAACAAAAAATTTGTTTGCACTAAATTACGGTCTCATAGTATACTACGTAGTACAGTACGCCTCTGAAAGAGTACGCATTTATTAAATGTGTTTATATAAATTTATATTAAAATTATTTTTATCATAATTCTGATAATCTAGAGCATCGATTAAGCCAATAAAATAATAATATTTTAACAAAAAATTTGTTTGCACTAAATTACGGTCTCATAGTATACTACGTAGTACAGTACGCCTCTGAAAGAGTACGCATTTATTAAATGTGTTTATATAAAATTTATATTAAAATTATTTTTATCATAATTCTGATAATCTAGAGCATCGATTAAGCCAATAAAATAATAATATTTTAACAAAAAATTTGTTTGCACTAAATTACGGTCTCATAGTATACTACGTAGTACAGTACGCCTCTGAAAGAGTACGCATTTATTAAATGTGTTTATATAAATTTATATTAAAATTATTTTTATCATAATTCTGATAATCTAGAGCATCGATTAAGCCAATAAAATAATAATATTTTAACAAAAAATTTGTTTGCACTAAATTACGGTCTCATAGTATACTACGTAGTACAGTACGCCTCTGAAAGAGTACGCAGTTATTTAATGTGTTTATATAAATTTATATTAAAATTATTTGTATCATAATTCTGATAATCTAGAGCATCGATTAAGCCAATAAAATAATAATATTTTAACAAAAAAATTGTTTGCACTAAATTACGGTCTCATAGTATACTACGTAGTACAGTACGCCTCTGAAAGAGTACGCATTTATTAAATGTCTTTATATAAATTTATATTAAAATTATTTTTATCATAATTCTGATAATCTAGAGCATCGATTAAGCCAATAAAATAATAATATTTTAACAAAAAATTTGTTTGCACTAAATATCGGTCTCATAGTATACTACGTAGTACAGTACGCCTCTGAAAGAGTACGCATTTATTAAA
>CAUVYM010000383.1:0-120764 GCA_963556165.1 Tipula helvola
TTTCTTTTACGACGACGCACAGTGGGGCCGATTGCCGAAAAGCTGGCTAAAATTCTAAAATTCTCCACTCGGGGGTTTTTAGGGTCGCTGATCATGAATCTCTTTCCATACTTGCAAAATTGCACCCCCTTCATCCCTTATTGACAACCCCTATGAAAAATGGGGTAAAATACCCTATATATCATATTACAATTCAGACATATGCCATTTTTATGGGTTTCTGGGTCTCTGATTTCGAAACTTTAGTCACATTTACAAAATTTCACCCCGTCCATCTCTAATTGACAACCCCTTTGCATAAAATACCATATATATCATATTAAAGTAAAGGTGCTTGCCATTTTCTCTAGTCACATTTACAAAATTTCGTCCCCCTTCATCCCTTCCTTACCACCCTTATTCGTCAAATAACCTAAATTTTACGAAATTTTGATTTCTTTCTCGTTTTATTCATCTAGTAAGGCCAACAATTTTTTATTTTAAAATGTCCATAAAAAATCGAGCGACAGCTAAGGGCAGCTAATTTTTATTTTATGTTATAAGTAATACTTTTAGCTGCAACCTCAATGCATTTGATATACCTTTTACATTAATATAATAAATTAAAAAAAAAAAACAAACAATTATTGTTTAATTAATATTTATTGTTTAAAATACTAGTATTTTGAAACTTTTGTTAAATTCTACATACCTCCAGGAGTTGATTCCATTTTATTTGATTAAAATTAGTTGTATTTTTAATCTTCTACGTATTGTTTTGCACTAGTTTCTTTTATTAACTAATTTAACACAACGACTGCAGCTTGAGTGAAGGTACTCTGCAACTAAAATTCTAGAGCATGTAAAGGTATTTGCCCTTCTTATGAGAATTTTAAGACGCTTAGGGTATTATTAAAACCAACTCAACGTAAAAAATACCTAAATAAATTTTTTTATTTTTTTTATTTTGGCCAGCTTTTTGCCCCACTGTGAGACGTTTCGATATATATTATATCTTCTTCAGGTCTGTATACATAAAACAACCACAAAAGTATTTTTTAATAAGACAATTTATAGAGAATTTTATGCAATGCTTAATTTTGAACCTACCGTTAAATGATAATACGTTTTTTTTGGAATATTTGGGGGGAAAATTATCATTTAACGGTATGTTCAAAATTAAGCATTGCATAAAATTCTCTATAAATTGTCTTATTAAAAAATACTTTTTGTGGTTGTTTTATAAATGTATACAGACCTGAAGAAGATATAATATGTATATGTACATAATATCGAAACGTCGTCGTAAAACAAAGAGTTTTATTTTCAAGGCTGTAAAACCGAAGGTAGCATAAAATAAATTTTCAAAATTCAAACCGTTTTCGGTTGCGATTAAGTTATTAATTAGTTAGGCTTATCTAAACAGTAGAATAAAAATCTCACAATTGTTGTAAACAATTTTCATGCAGGATATAACCATTTATGCGGCAAATAGTATTTATGGTCGCATCGGATTAAAAAGGTCAGATACAGAGAATTTTAAAACCCTTGTATTTTTGTTTAATATTTCTTTATAATTTTTTTTATTTTTATTTTTTTTAAATCATTAAATTCTAAATCCAAAATCTAAATTAATCAAATAATTTCAAAAATGTTTTTTTAATTTATTAGTTACAAAAGTAAAAATAATTGTAAAATTAGAGGATTATGTTATGAGCAATACTCCTTATAAAATTTAAATGGGTTCGATTTGGTCTATCTTAAATTATTAGAGATAACCTTTGTTCAAGATCCCTGTATTTTCTTTTTTGTTGTGGTCTTCTTCCTACTCTAGTTATAACTTCAAATTGCCCTTCAGTAAATTATGGTTCCTTTTGCACGGTCCGTATAAAACTGAATGTACCCGGAATTTGTTGAAAATGCAACTGGTGCGCGAATTAAGATGTTATACGATGAGAATACACCTATTGATTTTGACGATGATTATTGACGTCTGAGTGTACGGATTTATTTTTCACATTTGTAATACGTACGTGAGTTTGTCGATGTAATCAGGCAAATAAAAATTATGTTCCCTGAAGAAAACACTGTAAATGGAATCGCCACAGAAATTACCGTAATAAACAGTAGTTTGATTTAAATAAAGATTTTGTAATACAAAGAATATTAACTTTCCTGTTTTTAATTATATTTCAATATGCTCTGGATTATATCGTACTCATAAAGCATAAAGCTACCTTGAACGCATTCATTATTGTATAACTTATTCCTGCACTAGTATTGACGAGATTCCTCACATTTTTAATGGCGCTCCAGTGGACATACTTTGTTTCTCTGAGACCTTTCTAAATCCAAATATCCCTAATTCAGCTTTTGCCATAAAAGGTTTTAAAATATTTAGGAAAGATAGGACGGTACCTCCCCTTAATTATGGTGGTTTATATATGTTTGTAGGTGATCATATTAAGGCTAGATTAGTTACCATACCTTCTTCGATTTCGGAATCGTTAGTATCGGATTTAGAGTTTTTATTTGTCAACGTTTTCATTAGTGGTAAAATCTTATTCGGTACCGTCTATAACCCTCCAAAAACTAGTAAGAGGTCGTATGCCCAATTTAAAAAATCCCTTGTAGACTTAGAAAGTTTGTTTAGTTATTTCTCTTGTAGATTCGATGAAATATATATATCAGGTGACTTCAATTTCGATATACTCCAAAATTCCGGCTTCCCTCGTGATTATTTGAATCTTTTAAATAGTCTTAATTTATCCGTCCACAACACTGTGGCGCCGACGTTTTGTTGTCCAACCGCTAGCGGTGCCTCTTATTCCCTTATTGACCATATCATCTCTTTTACTGATAACTCTATTTGTTTTTTCAATCAGTTGTCTCTCGGTATGGGATCCCATCATGATCTTTTAGTTTTTTCTGTGAATTGTTACTCTCCACCTAAGCCTAACAGTTTAAGCTTTAGAGATTTTGCTAGTATAGATAATTCCCGCCTTTACTTAGTTTGTAACTCGGTTCCTTGGGAGGATATTTTTTGCCTTAGTTCGGCAACTACCCAAGTAGAATTTTTCAACTCGTATATTAGTTTGGTCTTTGATAGTTGCGTTCCGCTTAAAAAGGTTACTTTCAAAGCGAAATCTCCGCCTTGGTTGTCTCAGGAAGTTTCGAATGCCATAAGTATTAGAGTTAGTAAATATCGTTTATGGAAAAGGTATCCTAATAGTCAGTCTCATTTAGATTATAAGCAGGCTCGTAATAGAGTTGTAGGGTTAATTCGGATTGCTAAGTTTAATTATTTTAAGGCTAACTTGTCCCTCCCTTCCTCCCAAGGTTTTTTGGCGTAATGTTCGTAATTTAGGCCTAGGCAGATGCAAGAGTAGTTCTAGTGGGGTTTTTAAGCCCAATGATATTAATAGTTATTTTTGCTCTAGTTTGAACTCGGGCAGTAGTACCGTCGATTTGTTCTCTAATGCGTCCTCTAATTCGTTTTCGTTTTCAAATATTTCTCTCGAGGATTTACAGTCTGCCATTTGGAATGTTAAATCGGAATCTTCTGGTCTGGATAACGTCAATTTAAAATTCGTTAAACGAGTTTTCCCTTTCGTCTCAAAATATTTGTTACATATTTTTAATTTTATTCTCACATCCTCTTCCTATCCAGATCAGTGGAAGCTAAGTAAAATCATACCCATCCCAAAGATTAGTAATCCTTCAGAGCTATCCCATTTGAGGCCAATTAGCATTTTAAGTTCTCTCTCTAAAGCTTTCGAGATAGTTGTTAAAACTCAAATTCAATCGCATCTAAATAGCAATAGTTTAATTAGTTTCTTCCAATCTGGGTTTAGAAAATTTCATAGCACTTCTACTGCAGTATTAAATGTATGTGATGATATTAGGCGTAATATGAATAATAGGGAATTGACTTCTTTAACTTTGTTAGATTTTTCTAAGGCCTTTGATTCTACACAGCAAAAAAAGTGTGGTACAAATTAAATCAAAAAAAGAATTTATATAGAGCAATGCGGCTAAAAGATTCAAAATAATTCTTATTGAAAGATTACAAACTTTATTCTTTAAAAGTATCAAGTAGATAAATCTTTGAAAGAGTTCACTACAAGTTATTCTTTTATCGAATTATCCATTTTGATTCTTTGAAAGAATAAAATTAATTACAGGTGCAATATTTTCGGTTTACTTTTTTAGAATTAATTTAATCATTTAATTTCAAATTGATTTTAGAATATAATTATATATTTTAATATACTAATTATATATTTATATATATATTATAATATATTATATAAACGTTTAAAAAAATAATTTTGCATAAGGACGCATAAACAACTCAACACTTTTATAACAAATAATGAACATCAGGAAAATTCTACATCGTAGAAATTTCTATTCTTTTTTGAAAACTAAACTGATTCTTTAATAGAATTAATTTTGAAATTGGCTCCAAGTAACTCTAAAAACTAATCAGTTGAATCCTTTTTAGGTTTAATGTTAATTTTTGGTTTTTTGAATTCAAAATAATTCCTTTTTTGAATTAATTTAAATTAATCTAAAAACGAGTCACTTGTTTAATGCTTAAAAGAATTAATTTAATTCAATATTTTGGTACTCCATAATTATTTTCTAGGATTTTTTGCTGTGTATTAATCACAGAATTCTTTTTAACAAACTCTTATCTCAGTTTAGATTTTCGGTTTCCGCTGCCAGACTAATTTTTAACTATCTTTCTAATCGTTCTCAGGCAGTTTTTTTTGACAATTCTTTGTCTGATTTCCTTCCTGTAATTTCCGGCGTTCCCCAGGGTTCAGTGCTGGGTCCTCTATTGTTTTCTATGTACATTAATGACATAGAATCCTCTATTCACCATTGTTCATTTCACATTTTCGCTGATGACGTCCAAATTTATAAAAATAGTCGTTTAGATCAGGATTCTATTGATAGGAATATTTCTCTGATAAATGAAGACTTAAGTAATATCGCTAGTTGGTCGGTGTCTAATAAGCTCGTTTTAAATGCGAATAAATCTCAGTCGATCATAATTTATAAAAAATCGTTAGACACCTCGTCCTTTCCTGGTATTTTTCTGCAGGGTTCGCTAATTAGGTATTCAAATACTGTTAGAGATTTAGGGTTAGTTATTAATAAAACTCTTTCTTGGGGTGACCATTTAGTTAGTATTAGTAAGAGGGTCTTTGGTATGCTTAGTTGTTTGTATAAAGTAGTAGGATTTTCTGATAGTCAGTTTAGGAAAAAAATGTTTTTGTCTTATCTTCTTCCTCATTTTATTTATGGTGACGTAGTTTTATTCGGTATGCTTCAGGAAAATATGAACGTTCTCCAAAGATGTTTCAATGCATGTACTAGGTTTATTTTTGGTATTAGGAAATTCGATCATATTTCTGCCTACTCTAGCCTTGCTTTAGGATGTAGTTTATCTACCTTTTACGAATTTCGCGTTTGTCTTTTTATTTTTAAACTCCTCAAAGCTAAGAAGCCTTGTTATCTTTATAGGAAGTTACTTTTTAGCAGGTCTCATTCCTCAAACTTTCGCCTGATTCCGGCCAAAAATAGTTGTGTAGGTCACTAAACAAATCCTTTTACGTTAGGGGAATTTCTCTTTGG
Source organism: Tipula helvola (assembly GCA_963556165.1). Lineage (NCBI taxonomy): Eukaryota > Metazoa > Arthropoda > Insecta > Diptera > Tipulidae > Tipula > Tipula helvola. The sequence continues at coordinate 5,626 of CAUVYM010000383.1, forward strand.
AATTCAATTCCATTGGAAATTAAGAGTTTAGGATCGGCCAAATTATTTAAGTCAAAATTTTTGGAGTGGCGTGATTGATGGGCAATACGTAGTTTTTTTAAATTTATTTTTAATATTATTTCACCTCTTGCTGTACATTTTATTGTAAATGAGCTATTGCTCAAAATAGAATGTGTATGCATGAGGTGGAAATTGTTTGAAAAAATTTAAAAGGTTTTTCTGCCTAATGGAAGCAGCTTCATTATTTTTTTTTTTGTTCTTTTGTTCCGGTTACTCTGTTTCCATCTGTGCTTTTCGTTTTAATACTAAATTATTGTTAAAGTACAATAAATAAATAAATAAATAAATAAATTTCATGCGTAATTTTTGCATTTCAAAAACAACCCGCTAAAAGGTACTCCCCCTTCTAATACTTGTGGTTGTGTCCGCCAACTGCTCTTTCGGCGATGTGGTTGTGTCGGCCAACTGTCCTGTCGGCGATGTGGTTGTGTCGGCCATCTGTCCTGTCGGCGATGTGGTTGTGTCGGTCATCTGTCTTGTCGGCGCGGCGATGTAGCTGTCGACCATCTGCCCTGTCGGCGATGTGGTGTATCTGTCCTGTCGGCGATGTGGTTGTGTATGCTATTTAGCCTGTCGGCCAACATTCTTGTTGGCAATGTAGTTGTCGGCGAAGTGGCCGGTTGGCGTAATAGTTTTCGGCCATGTGGTCGGATACCCTTTTATATCGCTCTAATACACTTTTTAAATCACATTTTTGTTCCTTTTTAATCTTCACACTATCGCTTACCGAACACTAATGTTTCAATTGAAATTCGTTCTCTAATTATATGGTATACTCAAATCAAAACTTCTCGAAATTTCATTATTGTTCTGATAAGAATAGTTTAGAAACATTTAGATCAGTTTTATCACGGAAAATTCCATTTTAGTATAGTAGAACTGCACTATCAATTAATTTATTCTATTTTATCCTAGGTGTCACCGTAACAATATTAAATTTATTTCTGTGTTTTTTTTGAGAAACTAGTTAACTGCATTTTTGACGATTTTGAGTTATGAATGAAAATCATCCTAAATTGTGAAAATTTTCAGATAACTTTACCAAATTTTCCAAATTTCCCTTAATTTCCCCAAAAAAAATTATTGAAAGTGAATAACTGCTTCAAAAAAATAAATATTTTTATTAAATAAAAAGATAAGTGGAGTTATTACTATATTAGTTAAATTTAAATAATTTTTTTTCAATGAACTTGTTATAATAAGTTATATAGTTGCTATAAAACAAAAAATGTTTTTTTGAAACTATTCCATTTTATTAAATATAAATAACTTCAATTACCTACTTGTTATGAAATAAAAAAAACGCCTAAATTCATTATAGCATTTTTAAATGTAGTTAATTCGGATGTCTTTATATTTTTCTACTTTTCTGTGTATTTATTGTTCGTATAATCATAATTATAATAAACATAATCTTATTCTTTAGTAAACCGTAATTTGCACATATTATACATATTAATAAAATTCTTGTGATAAAAAAAAAAATATTGTGTTCTTCATAACCCCATTTTTAAATTTTGTTTTATATTGTTAATAAAACACCTTCGTAATTTTTGTAAATGTAGCAACGTGGGTAATAATATTATTATGGATACTATTGATGAATTATTTAGATCATCAGACGAAGCTGATTATTATGTTGATCATTCCATTATGTTCATCAACAAATCCTAAAATGTACACAATAATTCTTGATTTTCATCCAAATTTTTTAATTTATGGAAATTTTTTCGTTTTTTTAAAACTAGTTATCTTTACTTAAATATTTATAAAGAGCCTCTTGTTTGTTAATAAAACTAGCTATCTGCAGATATCGATTTTATATGAATTTAAATTCTGATAACTCAAAATAGGATATCTGATATATTTCCATTTTACAGCATAACAAAACAGGTTTTAAATAATATGATTATGTAAATTAATTTCTGCCACCGTGTTAATTTGATAATACAAACAAAATAAATAAATTTTCCAAAATTATTTGAATTATAGTCGTTTTAGGCATCTCAACTCAAGCGAAGCGCTAGAGCGAGAAAGATGCCTTATATCCCCGCTATCTTGTCTGTTAACAAGTATTAAGTCGAAAAGTACTTATAGACCTTGATTAGATAAGAAAAAAGCGGAATGGCTAAGATCTTTAGGTGGTCGGATTCCAAAGTTATAGACGAGTAAAGATTTTATACCGCCCGTATGTATATAAATATATATGGTATATATTTCCAATGTGAATGGGGTTCGTATGAAAACACAAATGATTAATGGCGGTCGCATAACTTGTCACTATGCGACCGATACACTTTAATTAAATTACAAATTTAATCTTGATTAAAAAAACTAACAAACACTACCGTAATTTTGCTACCGAGAATTATTATTGGAAAAACTATTTTTTACGCGCAAATGGCAGGTGAAAATATTTACGGCTAAACAGCCCACAAAGAAATATATTCTATAATGAAAAATCGTTGTGTTGCTAAAATTTAGCAAAGCGAGATGATGTTGTATCCCTAAGAAGCGATGACGAACGAATGTGGTAAAAAAAATGTTTTTATTTTGACAGCACGAAAAAGACCGTAATCATTCGAACGACATATGGGTGCACAATTTATAGTCAAAATAAAAAAAAAAAAATCCCTAATACTTGTTCGAAAAATAGGAAAATTCAAAATCTCATATGTTTTTTCATTTATTGTTTCTCTATTCCTTCATTTTCTCGTTTCAACAAAATGTGGACTTGCCCCACTTTCAAAATAAACGGCTCATATTTTGAAATTTGGAATTGAAATAGAGAGGTGAACACCTGAAGTTGTGTTTGTAATTAATTTGTGGTGATAACACTGATTAGTATATAAGATTAGTTTTTTCAGTGCAAAAAAATGTCATTCTAAATTTCAAAACGTATTATTTTGTGATGGGTTAATTAAAGCGAGAAATATATATATATATGCTTCCTTTTTTCGCATTCTTCAAAAAAATACAAAACAAAAAATAACAAAATAGTAGTAAAAAAAAAAAATTCATGAATGAAACACAAAAAAGGTCATTAGTTTGGTAATTTTGTTTGTATATTTTTGTATATTTTCGAGTATGTATGATGCACGTGCAGACGATCAGTGATAATAATATATATACCTATTGTAATAAATACATACATACACATACATATTTTATATTTGAATTCTTCTTTAAACTAAACCAAATTTTGGAATAATATACATTTTTTTCTGAAAATAAGTTTGTTGATGATTTTTTTTTTTAACCTTCATCCGTCCCTCGCTTCATTTTGACCAAAATCGAATTTTTATTTTTGAAATATCTTATTAAATTACTGCGTTATCTTTCGTTTTAATAAATAAAATTAAAAATAAAAGTGAATTTTGTATTTGCTTAGCAGAAATTTACTGATGAATTTATTTTGTTAATTTTTGCACAAAGGAATTTTAGTGTTACTTTTTTAAGGGACGGATGAAGGTTAAGGTCATTCACCCTTTTGATTTGGATGTTACATAATATTTTTCTTGCTTTTGAAATGCTTTCTGATGCGTTTTCCTAGGTGCAACAAACAAATACAATAATAAAAGGATAATAAGTTTGATTAAAATTTGAATTGATAACAATTTGACTACCTAGGCATATCATTTTTAAGTAACATAATGTGCCTTAAAGCATTCTTTATTTGTTTCTTTGCTATTTGAAGAAATGAAAAGTTAGAATAATTTTTTGCAGTTTTCTGTTATGAATGGGTTTTTTCCGACTTGAGCAGAACGGATCATTTATATTGAATATGTTTAATTGTTGTGTAAAGGTTATTAATTTCGTGCCCATCACTTTGTCTAAACTTTGTATGTTTTTGTGAAAATGGCATATTTAGTGGCTCGAGACAAAAACGCGTTGATTTAAATTAAACTATATTGGCGCTAACCAATTATCGTGTTAATGGAGGGACAAAAGTGTAATAAAATTGCATAAAAATATATAAAAAAAAATTTATTATCAACTTTTTAATATTTTAAGCTTTCTTGATGCTTGTTTTGAAGCGAAACGAGTTTTAATTTTGGAAAATTCATTATTTACTGTGGACCATTTGCAGTTCTTTCTCATCAAAACAAGAATAAAAAAATGAACTAATTTTCGTATATGCTCGTAGCAATCATCATTTTGATTTGGTAGGAAAGTAGTGTATTCCTGCGCGATCATCATCAAACATTCATTTGTTAAAAATTTAATTACATTTGGAGAAGAACAATTTTTATGGTAATATTTTTCAAAGACCTCTACCAAAGATCGAGCTATGTTGGTAAATTCATCAGAAGGAGCACTCAGTGAACCAAAGTTGCTCTCATTCTTCTTAAAAAAAATTTCCGTCAAAAAAGTTTCCGAAATTTGTATTTCGTCATCTCTCTTCACCAACTTCTCCCGGCAGCTTTGGCAATTAATTTTTTTTAAAATACAGTAGCCTGTATAGTATACTAACGCATTTTGCTTTAAAACATGGATATCTGTCTTCTCAATGATATCATCAGGTGGTAAATTATTGGTAAATGGGGTGAAAGAGGGAATCTTTTGGGTGAGACAAATGTAGTTACGAAATATAAAATTCGAATTTGATTTAAATGAGAAACGAACGAATCTGATTCAATTCAGATATGAACTTTGAAGATTCGAATGCGTTCGAATCGAATTCACAAATAATCCTCCGGATATTTCAAAAATGTTTTAAAAAAAACTTGAGTGTGCTTTCATTCACTAATATCTATTATTCATTTTCTTAAAAAAATTTAGAACGAAAACGGCAGTTGGATACTAGGAAACAACACGTCACCTGTATTGTTCCAAATTGCAAAATTACGTCAAGGAAATCGGATTTAAAATTTTTTTTATTACCAAAAGACAAAGAAAAAGCGCAAAAATGGATACGTTCTATCGGACTTTTGCCAAATGAAATTATTAATAAGAAAAATTTCGTGTGTCAAAGGCACTTTTTGAAGGAAAATGTTACATGGAAAAATCGTTTAACGAGAAATGCTGTGCCAATTCTACATATAGTTCAAAGGTCTAATATTGATGAAGAACATTTCTCATCTAATAATTTGGATAACTTCGATCTGGAACAGGACATTCCATCATTGGTTCAATCACAATCGCTAGTTTTGGAAACAATCGGTACCCAACCTGATCAAACTGACGAAGAAATACAATTTTTGAAATTTATTGATAAAATCAACTGTCTCCACTGTGAGACGCCGAAAGAAAATTCATATATTTGCCTAAAATGTGCTAAAAGTGTAAGAGCAACTCAATTATATAAGAAGAAATTGAAAAAAAGTCAACGAGACTATAATTTATTGAAAGCCTCCTACAAGAATCTCAAGCTTTGCTTAAGTAGAATTAAACTTAAACATAATAAATTTAAAAAAATTGATGATCACATTGATAATTTAAAAGTAAATGAAACCACGAAAAGTGTTTGTAAACTTCTTGTAAAAGAAGATTTTTACTATAATGAGAGCGACAAAGCATTTGCTCAGTCATTATTTTATAAATCGGCTTCAACGTACAAGTATTTGAGGGACCAATTGAATTTAAAATTACCATCTACCTCATCTATATATAAATGGTCTCCCATTAAATTTATTCCACCAGGAACAAATGAAGTTTTGTTAACTCAAAGTATTCAAAAATATGACATCAAAATCAAAAATTTGTGTATTATCTTTTGACGAAATGTGCATAAAGAAAGACCTAACTGTAAATATATTTTTAGACCGCGTTGAAGGGTTTTGTGACGATGGCCGTGAAAGAAAAAATGAGTTGGCAACGTCAGTTTTGTTTTTTATGCTGCGCGGACTGGTGGATGACTGGAAATATGTTCTCAGCTATATTTTGATTAACAAATCTGCTGATCCTTTATATTTATCAAATTAAAAGAAAATATAAAGATTTGCAACGATATGTTGAAATTACATGTTGTTATGGTAACGTGCGATCAAGCAGCTACTAACATCGCTACTTACAAAACACTTGGAATGACTCCAGAAGCACCATATTTTTTTGTTAACGATACACAAATTCTGGCGCAGTTCGATCCTCCGCATCTAATTAAATCGGTTAGAAACGCCATTTTAAAAAATAAATTTCAACATTCGGATTTTGGAGTGGCCGATGTTAATGTTATTCGAAAAATATTCGAATTTGACACAAAACAAAATGTTAAACTGATGCCAAAACTTACCATCCACCATTTCGAACCAAATACGTTTCAGAAAATGAATGTCAGTTTGGCAGGTCAAATATTGAGCAGTACAGTAGCCAGTGCAATTAGGACAACATTGAAAGTTAAACCGGAAACGTTTGGTGAATTTCTGAACAATGCTATACCAACCGCTTAAATGGTGCAAAGATTTAATGATCTGTTCGATTGTTTAAATTGCCGACATTTCAAATCTTCAGCTCCTTATGAACGACCACTCAAGATTGGTAATAATGTCTACACATTTCTTGAAGACAGCTTAGCATTCTTAGATAAAGTAACCATTCTTTCAAAGAACGGAAATTATTTTAAGTTTCTCAGAGGTCTTAAAATCAGCATAAAAGCTAACATTTTACTAGCTGATATTTTGAAGGAAAAGTTCGACGTTGAATACATATTAACAGGGCGAACCAACCAAGATTGTTTGGAAAATTTTTTTTCAATTCTTCGTGGGAAAGGTGGATTTAATTACATGCCATCTAGTCATGAAATTGGTGTGCATTTTGCCAACATCATAGTGAGAAAAATTACTTTAAATTCTCCATTTAAAAATTGCTTGTCAGACGAATCGCAAGCTATTGATTTGGACTGGAATAGCTTTAAAACGGAATTTGAAATGAGTCTAAAGTCTAAAGAGTATACCAGTATTTGTACCAATAATTTACCACCTGATGATATCATTGAGAAGACAGATATCCATGTTTTAAAGCAAAATGCGTTAGTATACTATACAGGCTACTGTATTTTAAAAAAAATTAATTGCCAAAGCTGCCGGGAGAAGTTGGTGAAGAGAGATGACGAAATACAAATTTCGGAAACTTTTTTGACGGAAATTTTTTTTAAGAAGAATGAGAGCAACTTTGGTTCACTGAGTGCTCCTTCTGATGAATTTACCAACATAGCTCGATCTTTGGTAGAGGTCTTTGAAAAATATTACCATAAAAATTGTTCTTCTCCAAATGTAATTAAATTTTTAACAAATGAATGTTTGATGATGATCGCGCAGGAATACACTACTTTCCTACCAAATCAAAATGATGATTGCTACGAGCATATACGAAAATTAGTTCATTTTTTTATTCTTGTTTTGATGAGAAAGAACTGCAAATGGTCCACAGTAAATAATGAATTTTCCAAAATTAAAACTCGTTTCGCTTCAAAACAAGCATCAAGAAAGCTTAAAATATTAAAAAGTTGATAATAAATTTTTTTTTATATATTTTTATGCAATTTTATTACACTTTTGTCCCTCCATTAACACGATAATTGGTTAGCGCCAATATAGTTTAATTTAAATCAACGCGTTTTTGTCTCGAGCCACTAAATATGCCATTTTCACAAAAACATACAAAGTTTAGACAAAGTGATGGGCACGAAATTAATAACCTTTACACAACAATTAAACATATTCAATATAAATGATCCGTTCTGCTCAAGTCGGAAAAAACCCATTCATAACAGAAAACTGCAAAAAATTATTCTAACTTTTCATTTCTTCAAATAGCAAAGAAACAAATAAAGAATGCTTTAAGGCACATTATGTTACTTAAAAATGATATGCCTAGGTAGTCAAATTGTTATCAATTCAAATTTTAATCAAACTTATTATCCTTTTATTATTGTATTTGTTTGTTGCACCTAGGAAAACGCATCAGAAAGCATTTCAAAAGCAAGAAAAATATTATGTAACATCCAAATCAAAAGGGTGAATGACCTTAACCTTCATCCGTCCCTTAAAAAAGTAACACTAAAATTCCTTTGTGCAAAAATTAACAAAATAAATTCATCAGTAAATTTCTGCTAAGCAAATACAAAATTCACTTTTATTTTTAATTTTATTTATTAAAACGAAAGATAACGCAGTAATTTAATAAGATATTTCAAAAATAAAAATTCGATTTTGGTCAAAATGAAGCGAGGGACGGATGAAGGTTAAAAAAAAAAATCATCAACAAACTTATTTTCAGAAAAAAATGTATATTATTCCAAAATTTGGTTTAGTTTAAAGAAGATTTCAAATATAAAATATGTATGTGTATGTATGTATTTATTACAATAGGTATATATATTATTATCACTGATCGTCTGCACGTGCATCATACATACTCGAAAATATACAAAAATATACAAACAAAATTACCAAACTAATGACCTTTTTTGTGTTTCATTCATGAATTTTTTTTTTTACTACTATTTTGTTATTTTTTGTTTTGTATTTTTTTGAAGAATGCGAAAAAAGGAAGCATATATATCATATATATATATTTCTCGCTTTAATTAACCCATCACAAAATAATACGTTTTGAAATTTAGAATGACATTTTTTTGCACTGAAAAAACTAATCTTATATACTAATCAGTGGTGATAAAACGAATGCAGCAATTATGAGTGAATCGCTACAATTTCCTTTGCAATACATTCACGTAAAAAACAAAAACCATAAAAGTACAATAGAATACATACTACGTTCAAAAAAAATTTTCCTTTGAATGAATGAATGGAAATGTTTTTGTTTGAATGTATAGTTACACATCAAGTCCAAGTATTACGTAATAGAAAAGTTTTTTTTATTTATACTTCTTTATTTAGGATTGGTGCCTAATGGTATATGTAGATATTATATAGACGGCATTGTTGAGATGCCGGTAATGCGATTACATCATGTAATGGGTTTCCTACATTTTTTGTTATTTCAAATGCAATTTCCCAAAAATGATCTTTTTGCAGTTAACTAGTTTCTCAAAAAACCACAGATTTATTGGCGGTATAAAGGCGGCACCAGACGATGCGATAATTGACAAATATGTATATTTGCGCATATATTATTGTGCAAGTTTAGCACATCGCAAATGCACCCTACACACGATGCGTCCAATGACAATTTCGAAATGATGCGATTGTATAATCCAAACTTAAAATATAATTATTTTAACAAACACATTTTTAATAATATTGAAAACCTGTAAATGTCAAATTTATTAATTTTTTATTTATTATTATTTTTTTATAGAAACGGATGAGTAAATTACTTGAAAATAATTAAATAAAAATAAAACAGATCAAATTGTTTTACGTGCATGTTCAAATTAGTAGGAAACGTACTAAACATATTGTCATATCGTGTGGATGAATACCAACATCTGGCAATCGACAAATTCACATTGGTGATGTGAATACTGTCCACATGACATCAATTACCGCACGTCCGATGCGCCTTAAGAAGATCTTAAGACTTTCAAGCATTGCTAAAACAAACTAAATACGGTCCATCTTTCCAGTTCAACAGTTTCCCCGATATCTGTGTTGGCTACGGACGGCCTCACTCATAGTTCCTAATAACAAAGTGGGGATTCTGGTTGCAGAAACATTAATGCACATTAACTATTTTGAGGCGAGATGATGGTTTATCCTTTCTGTTTTAAACGAAACATCCGTATAAGTGAAACTGTTTTTTCCCGAGCAACGCCGGGTGTTTGAGCTAGTTCTTTATAAATATTCCAGTAATTCGTCTAAACATCATAAAATCATCTAAAAACCATTTTAAAACCCCGTTCCCATATATCGTACATGCGAAATTTAATCAAAATCGATAAGAAAATAACCGAGTTCCTTCAGAAAAATTCTGGTGTCAATTTGAGAGTAAAGAATCTGTTGGAGATAATTTATTGTAAATTAAAATAATTAATTTTAAAATAAATTTTAATTAAAATTGTTAAATTAAAAATAATTTAGATCTACAAAGTGGCGATTTACAATGCTAGAGAGCGCACTGTAAAGGTAGGAGAAAGCCTCATCTGATAGGAGCAGATGAGGCATTCTCCGAAGCCAGTAACGTACCACCATATGTCAGTGTAGACTCCGACGTACCTCTTGTGCTCTGCGGCGATTTCAACATCGATGTCATTGCTAAACCCGAATTCGTGCGCTTCATCAAGGACACCTTGGACCTACACTGCGTCTTCAATTCACTATCCTCGACAACTTTGGGGGGCACTTGTCTGGATCTCACATTCGTCAGGCACATCACGGCTGAGTCCATGCGCTTCATATCGTACTTCTCGTACCATCGCCCAGTATTTAATCGTTTGCAAATAATCTACTCTCATATTTTCATGATGCTAATAATAAATACATTTATTTTAACAAACTCATACATCATGCGATTTCTCGCACCGCTTATAAACCAGTCTACCTCGATTTTTTTATTTTTTTATATAAAAGCGATTTAAAGTTATTTTAACTTGCCCAGAAACGAGTTGTATGCACAGCAATAAATAGTTTAAACGAATTGGACAAATTGCGCCCGTTAAGTCTGAATTATATTAAATCGAGGTTTCTTAAATCGAGGTTTTACTGAGTTTTGAAATGTTGTTTGCTGCATACTATTTATTTAGAAATTTGTTGTATTACACCAAACTTGTTGATCCAGGGTGTGCCCATTTTGAAATTATTATAAAAAATACTAGCAACAGATTTAACAAATGTGTAAATTTCTAGACTCCTACACATTAAGACCCAAAAGTTCTTGACTTAAAAATGCAGAACAAAATAATTTCGTCATTCAAAATTATAGAAAAGGTTTTTTTAAGTATTCATAAAATATTGCTCTACTCTAGTTCTTAATTTAAAAATATTTGGAATAAAACCGATAACTAATACAAATATTTATCAGTTCCTATCAAATAATATTCAGACCATGCGACGACTTATCTTCTGTATTCGGAGTATCATGTTACTACTACATTGTGTTTGTACTATAACGTTTTAAGTTTTAACCGACTAATGCAATTTTTTATATCTCAAAATTCATAATTCACGCCAAGCTCGGCTTATGACATTATTTATTAAACCGAAACGGTTGCTAAAGCTGTTTTATTTATTCTAATAAAAAGAATTTTTTTAAGCGATAAAAAGTCGTAATAATGTTATTTTATCAGGATATATTTAAAACATACATAGCTTCACATATAGTACAGATAAATGGACTGATATTAGGACAGATCAATTAGGGCCTTTAAATTTATATCTGAATTATTGCTTATGTCATTATTAAGGCTATAGAAAGCGTATATCCACAGAAATGGGCTTAGAGATCAAGCTCAAATTGAAAAATATCCGTAAAATAAACTGAAATTTTACAATTTTATTTTGCAAGCCCCTTAAAAATATTTGTTTGGAGTTCAAATATCTGATTTTACGACCGGACCTTCAACTTTTAAAGAACTAAACGCAACGGTTCAAATAGTGGTGCTGCCAAAAACCTACAAGCTTTTTGAGATAAGTTGAGGGGTAATGAAGGGGAAGCTCAAGTTAGGTAGGAGAATTTTTAAATACAGTTCATGTGGGCGCGCCCATACGGTATTTTTAGCTGAACTTGCTCTGACGCAAATCCTAGGTATATAAATAATAAATGAATCATTTCCAAAATCAATTAAAATCCCATTAATATTTCTTTGTGAATCTACATCAAAGCGTGTTTTTTAAATTACTTTCACCATGAATCAAAATAAATATGAATAAAACAGAAAAGGAGTACCCACGCAATTCTTTGAATAGCTTGCAGAAATTTGGTACTTTTAATTTGCATGCATTTTTCACAAACAGCAGCCGATTGATTATAATTATTTTTCCAAGTATTATGGACCCAGGTATAGTTTAATTTTTAAAAAAAGGGAGAGTTCGTTTATATAAATCCGGTTACCAACTGGAATTTGAGTTACGTTTTATTTCGATAAAATTTTACTGATAATAAGACCACTGATATAACAAACAAAAACTTATTTTTTTTACGAATCTGATTCATTTGAAATATAAACGAACATGCTGCAGATTGCATATAACAACGTCAGTTTTCGAAATGAACAAATTAAATTCTCAATCAATAAATATATGTGAGTAGCTATTTAACCATAACGAAATATAATCTAATTATAAGTATAAAAATATAGATCTATACATAAATTAATGAAATTAAATAGCAAATTTTAATTTTCTGGTAAATTTCCTCCCACCTATACAGCATAATGTTTGTGCTCCTACTCTCCTATGAACCTGTACTCTTTGTATGATAAAAAATGCAGTGAAACATGAATACTAAACACTTAATTAAACACAATAATTGCATCTTTTCTAAAATTAAACTTTTAACATCTTAACCAGAAACACACGCAGCAACACTGTACATACTAATCTCAAACATGTCGCATTTTTTGATCGTTCCATTGAGCACAGCAAAAGAGAATTCGAAAGAAAACATTAAAGCTTTACGTCTTGTTTGAAAGCTAAAATTGATTTTATATATTGAATTAAGTTTTGTTGTTGTTTTATAAAATAAAAGCTTAATATATAATATACTTTATAAGAGTATATAAAATTACAACATTATACCCACATACATATTTAGAAAGGAGGCTAAACTTGTTTGAAGATTATAAGATGTTTGGGTTATTAGTTTATTAGATTTTTTATTTAGCTAACACTAAAACTAAAGAAGGATTCCAATGACGTCAAATTATTTAATAAAAATACACACACTCAGACAGATAAACACTTTCTCAAATAAAAAAAAAAATGCGAAAATACGAATTTTTATTTGACTGGAAATTCGATAGAATGCTTTCATGCTAATTATGTATGTACATTTAAATACTAGAGTCAAAATCAGTTACAAAGCTTATAAAAAGGCTCATTTTATAAAAATTTTATATTTATGACTGACTGCGTTTTGAATTCCAATTTCTTGATGATGATTCTCATCGGAGTTCCCATTTTTAACTACAATTTATTGTTTAGTTGTTTTTGACTTTTTTATTGTATACATCCTGTTTTCTCTTTATTCTTAATACCGGCTACACAGACGGTTAAATCTAGACTGCGACTGCAATCATTCTTTTTACCTTTTGTTTTTTATCAAATAACTTGTTTGATCTCAATACATATACACAACATTAATACAAAGTTTGTTAGGACATTCTATCACTATATAACGACTCTCCCACGTTTAATTAACAACTAATTATAAATAATTCCTTAATAAAATAGACTTAACTAAACAGACAATTATAATGAAGCTTAAAATAAATATAATTCATTTGTACTGTATTAAATTGACCGACGAATTTTTATAATTTTTTTTCTTTTTTGATACATTCAAATTTAACTAAAATTATTATATCTTAACCTATAAGGTTCATTTCCCACCCTCTTTGACTTCCTTATGACTGGACTTGGAGGAGACGTTGAGATAGTATTAGATCTAGTTCTCTTTCGCAAATCTTTCTGAATCAGTATTGAATTTTCATGCTCCGTATTTTGGGAATTATTTTCATTTAACTCTATTTCATCAAGTCTCATACCAGGATGTACATCATCATTTAAGTTACTCTCTTTAATCTGGTTTTCTTTTACAAATCTTATGTGATTTTGAACATTTATTAAATAAATCAAAGGACTAAGAACTTCAAGTACCCGAGCTGGTAACCAGTTTATATGGCTATACTTTAAATTTTGACCATTTTGCCTCTGTTTGACACGTATTTTTATCTCTTATAATTTCTTCCTTCAAATTAAATCTTACATTCTTATTTTGTTTTATTTCTTTTTTAGATTTTAAGTTTTAATCACTAGGATGAATGACATCGCAAAATGTTTTCAGCTTATAACCAAATATAATTTCAGACGGGGTTTTCTGAGTTGTCACATTTGGTGTATTCCGATTATAAAATAAAAACTTACTAATTTGATTCTGAATTGATAATTTGCTTTCTGGATCAGATAAAAATGTATACAATGATTTTTTAACAGTTTGGACATAGCGTTCAGCTTGTCCATTTGATTGCGGATAATATGGCGGAGAATGCATTGGCTTTATATGCAATTCGCAAAATGTTTTAAATTCATGACCTTGAAATGGTGGCCGATTATCTGTAACAAACTTCAAACATAATCCCAGTCCAGACATAATAGACAATAACTTTTCTATCACCGTACTTATATTAGTAGAATTAACCAGCACAATATCTACATATTTTGAAAAAGAATCCACAAAGATTAAAAAAGTTTTTCTGGAAAAATGAAAAAAATCCAAATGGACTCGTTCCGTTGGATATTGACCTGGCGTCCACTTTGAGGTTACCATTTCTTTGGACCTATTCTGGTTTCCCTGGCAAGAGACGCAAGACTTTACCACCTTTTCGATATCGGCATCAACCTAATTCCACCAGACATTAGATCGTGCTAACATTTTCATTTTAATAATACCCGAATGATTTTCATGAAACAATTTTAAAATTTAAAATTTTAGTGAGCCTGGAATTACAATGCGACTGTTATAAAAGAGACAACCGTCCTCTGTACTCAAAACTGTCGATTTTGTGAAATAATGTTTGACATGTTCTGGTAATAGTTTTGGCCATCCATTCAAGACATATTCATAAACTTGTGACAATACAGGGTGGTTTTGAGTCTGATTTCTAACATTTTCCATATTTATCCGGACTTCATTCGATCGGCGAAAATAACAAATTTTAATATCTTCAATATTGGTTCTGCCTTGGATTGGTAATCGAGAAAGTGCATCCGCATTTGCAACCTTCTGAGCGGATTTGTACTTGATCTCGTACATGAACATGGATAAATATACAGCTCAGCGCTGTAATCTCGCGATCGCAACTGCTGAATTTCCCTTTTTTGGATTAAAAATTTGTTGAAGACTCTGATGATCCGTGCAAATAGTGAAATTCTTACCAACCAAATATTTTTCAAAACGTTTCACCCCAAAAATCACAGCTAGTGCCTCCCGGTGTAGTTGTGAATAATTTTTCTCTGCTGGTGAGAGTTTGCTGGAGGCAAACATCACCGGTTTTTCCGCTCCATTGACTATGTGCGACATTACACAGCCCACTCCATACAGGCTAGCATCCGATGTTAAACCGATTGGTTTCTGAGGGTCAAATAACTCTAACACCTGATTACTCAAAATTAAATCATTATTTTTTTTAAAAGTATTCTCGCATTCCTCTGACCAGACATAAGCTAGATTCTCGCGTAGCAGTTGATATAATGGATAAAGTTCGGAAGATAGGTTTGGAGTAAATTTCCCGTAATAATTAATAAGTCCTAAGTATGATTGAAGCTGTTTTAAGTTTCGGGGGCTAGCGCTTTAACAATAGCTTCGACTTTCGAACCTGTTGGTTCAAACTTGAAATTATGTGGCCCAAATATTCAACCGACCTTTCAAGGAATTTGCATTTATTTAAATTAATGCGCACAATTTGTTGCTCTAATCTTTTTAAAATTTCTAATAAAACTTCTCGACCTTCCTCTCTAGTTGTGGCCCCCTATAATATCATCAATGTAACATCTAATATTTTTAATTCCCTTCTAAATTTGGTCCAAAACGCTCTGGAATATAGAAGGTGCAGAGGACACTCCAAAAGGTAACCTAGTATATTTAAACAGTCCTTTATGCGTGTTGATTGACAAATTACCCTGTGACTGTTCACTTAAAACAAGTTGCTGGTATGCTCCACTCAAATCAGTGACACAGAAATAGTTGCAGTTCGCCAGACTAGCAAAAATATCCTCAACCGTTGGTGGGATAATGCTCCGTTTGAACAAAACGATTAATTGTCACTTTGCAGTCAATTCAAAGACGAACTTCACCATCTTTTTTTGGAACAACAACGTAGGACTTGCGACACGATTATATCGGACTGGCATTAGAATATTTTGACTTAACAACCTCTCAATTTCCCTGTCCACTTGTTCCTTAAGAAGCTAAGGCACAGTGCAAGGTGCATGAAAAATGGATGTTGCATTGTCCTGTAATACAATATCCGCCACATATCCCAAAATCGGAGACGCCAAACTCGTATCCAGTATTTTTGTAAATTTAGATTTAATATAATTTATTACCTCTGTTCGATTCGACCAGAGCAATTTGTAGTTACTATTGGTTTAAGAAGCAAATTATGTCTCCAGTTTGTTCGCAAAACATCCAACCAATCACGTCCCAATAAAGCACGAAATGGTCGTTTAGGCTTAATGATAACCAATTTCAATTTTTTTCTTTGATCTAATGGATCCTCTTTAACCCCCACTGAAATTTTCCCAACAATTTCGATGCATTCTCCTGAAACATTATAGAAAAGTTCAAAAATTAGGTTTTAATTTAATTAAACTAAACTTATTTAGATACTCAGCTTCGGACATCCCTGACTCTGATGCTCCACAATCCACTTCGAATTCCATATTGATATCCTCGACAGATAACTCCAAAATAATTGGATTATTTCCACACGTAATGTTATTTATACAATAGAACTGTTTGGATGAGGCTTGATTGTAGCATACCCTGGACGTACATATGACCTTTTTGATTACACTTATAACAAATGCATTCCACCGCCAGGCAATTTATTTCCTGATGCCTCCCACTACTACCGCATCGTATGAATTGACACGATAACCTTGTTGACCGGAATATCTTACTGGTCAAACTTCTCGATTACTACTGGTAATTATGACCTTGTAATACTAGGTGACCTTGCTCTATTTTGAGTGTGGTAATTATTCAAAGACGTTTCTCTAATTCGGCCTTGATAGCCATCCGAATTACTTGCCACAGCAGCTATTGTTTGAGTTACTCCTGATTCAGAAAAACTCATTTCTAAATTCAAAGCGAGTTCACATGCAGACTCAAAACTGTCTTCTTCCATTTTAACATTTAATAGAGCTTGAAATATTCTTTCATCTCTCACTCCCACAATAAAACGATCTAAAAGATCTTCTTCTATTAGCACATTTTTTAGTGCAGCGTGAGCTTTGTATTTGTCCTTCACTAAAAACTCACCAAAATCACATGATGACGCCAATGATTGTAACCTGATTATTAAATCATTTAGTGGTTCACCAACTTCTTGTTGGGCCTTGTGAAACTTTTCCCCGTTCTGATATTCCGTTTTTTTTTGAAAAATGTTTGCGTAGAAGCGAAAGACATTCCTCTAGTGTTTTTCAGATGGTAAATGAGGGACTGTAACCGTAATAAAATTTGCTAACTGTTCATCCTCCGGAATTTTATTTGCCTTAAAATAATCTTTTAGTCTACCTTCATATGCTATCCAACTTGCACCTTTCACAAATACTTCAAATTTTCCGACCATTTTTCGATGAACTTTCGAGTCAAGCACATGTAATTTTTATTTTTTATTTTCACTTTATTAAAAAATAATTAATGGACTTTTTCCTTTTATTAAATTGAATTTGTGCAAATTTTCTTCAATTATCGGAAAATGTGTTGGAAATGTAGAATTTAAAAAAGTTATGAAAAACGATGGCGGTTTGAAAGGGCTGGAAAAATGCTTCTTGTATAAGTTAAAGGGAATGATCTGATCGAAGGACATACAAAGAGTGCTACTTAGATTTATTCGGAGATCCCCGAAGCATCCCAATACAGAGTGTTACCACTGGCTGGAGTTTGGGTGGATGAATGATCATGAACGGTGAAGCTGCAGACTTAATTTTAATTTTTAACATGTTAAGCCACTTCATCTTACTCAATCTCCACACACTCAACAATCTTTTCTTTCTTAATTTTAGATTTTTTTTTTCTGTATCCACCATGCACTATACGAATAACACGGAAAAATTTTAATTGCACGATTGTATGTCGTACTCACTATTATCGACACAAGATAATTTAATTTAAGAAGACGTTTTAACTATTAACTGATTATCCGCAATTCTAATGATTACTTGATAACTTAATTTTAGTTTTAGTTTTATAAATTGGTTAACAGCTAAGGCATCCCATCCTCGTCGCCAATATTGTATACATCCTGTTTTCTACTTATTCTTAATACCGGCTACACAGACGGTTAAATTTAGAATGCGACTGCAATCATTCAGAAATAACTTGTTTCATTTCAATACATGTATACACAACATTAATACAGTGTTTGTCACTATCATTATATAACATTTTTGCGTCACGAAAGCTGTAGCTTTCGAAGAAGTTGGGTTTGTAAGAATCTCTTTCATCATTTGAGTGTTTCAAGGATTTCCTTAAACTGATTTTCGCGGGAAATAAAGTGAGTCCAGTGGAATGCTTTAACGGGCGAGGTACGTATGGTTCGTGAAAAATTCTTATGAAAATTTAACAGACCTTGCGCATAAAGTAATATGGCGGGAATTCAGTGACGTATTTTTGGTTATTTGTTTACGTTCTGCGTTCTTTAAAAAAAATCGCCTGTTTTGAACACAAATTTTGTAATTTCCCTCAAATTGATTCACTAGTTTCAATTTTAATAATTCACTTGGCCAATTGATTACTACTTTGATAATTTATAAATTCATTAATTTTTGTCAAACAATTTGAAAAATAAAATCACGGTATTTGTACGTTTTTTCAATTTACATGGAATTTTTTATTTTTAATATTGCCGAGTTCGTACCAAAAATGAAATGTCATATTTTACGCAGCCGGGATTTTTTTTCCTATTTGAAATTTTAACGTAATATACCTATATTTACGAATTTGTACGTACTATCAAAACATTTTCAATGTTCAATATTATTTAAAATGTAATTCAATAGTGTTTAACATTTACTTGTTATTTTATTTAGTTTTACTAAATTACCCTTGATCTGTTAAACTTTTTCACAACGACAAAAGTAAACTGCATGTTTTTACAAGTTTCAGCCTGTACTTTATTTTACTAGAAAGCCAAATATCTGGTGTCATCGACCTAGGGAAGCGACCGACTTGACGGCTCTGCACATTTTAAATAATTAAGTATAGCGCGTCTTCGATTAGGGACACTCACAATTTGTTAGGTTATAGCAGCTATGTTGTTAAAGCAATATTCTGTCAAATTTGTTTTAAATTTTCAAGGCAGTCTCAACTCTTTCGCAGTTCATTTTACCGTCCTACTTTACGCCTTAGTAGCCAAATCGAGGATGAATGCATGAATTCTCCACTCTCAACAGGGGTTCATAGTTGTGTTCATCTTCATCACCGATCGTAATCAGATGATGAAATATCCCTTTTGCATCTCACCCCTATATATGGATTCGAACCCCTTACCTCCTGTATCCAACACCGCAGATTTAACCACTGCGCCGTTTGGTCGTTTTTTTTTATTTAAAATAAATTTTAAATTATTGATTTTAGGTAAATACAATCTAGTCTCCTGGACTAATGAGCAATTTGTATTTGACTTAATTTACTAACTTATATTAATCTATGGCTTCTCCTCTTTGACGTTCCATATTGTTTAGTAAATTGAAGTAACCCACATTTTTGTAGTGCATTTATGCTGTTTAAAGCTATTTAGATCAGCTCAAAAGTTTTGGTTCTTTTAAATCTGCGTATAAATTCGTGTTGCTAGGAGCTGAGTTGCCTCAATGTTTACATGTTGCCGGGGTCTTTGAATTTTCAATCCCAAAGTTGAATACCATAAGTCCAAACCGCTTTCAATATTTAATTATAAAGTAGAAGCTTGCTGTATGTTTATAAAGAAGAGTTCCATCCTATCAGCCAATACATCTTTCTGTATTTGAGTCTTAGTTCTTTACTTTTCTTCTTGACGTGTGCTTTCCATCGTTTAGCATCCAGCTTAGCTATGTTCGCAAACCCGAAGATCACCGTGTTATCTGCAAAAATCGCCACTGATTTGTTTTGTACACTACTTATTAGTGTATTTTCTTTTACCTCACGCATGATTTCTTTTGACGTTCTCAGTAGGATTTCTTTACTTTCTGGCACAGCATGTTCAGTTATTATCTCGGCTTCTAACGTTTGGTCTTGATGTGGCTGGAATATTCTTTCGAGGTGTTCAGCAAATTCTTGAGCTTTGTCTTTATTATTCCTACTCCATTTCTCGCCTGTTACTTTAAGTAGATGATACTGCATTATTGGTACATATTTTAATTCTTTTGGTTGCTTTCCAAAGAGAATAATCAGTACTGCTATCATTAGTTAATTTTCTTAAATAGTTGCTGATTGATTCATTTTTCAATTCGTTCATCTCTCTTCTAATTGTTGAGTAACATTGTTCAATTTAGTTTAACTTGGGGGCCCTTGTTTGGTGCCATATTCTCCCACAATTTTGAAAGAGAATCTGTTTGCTTTGATTTTCTTTTTAATTTCGGAGGTGTTTTCCCAAGCTGATTGCTGTTTTTCGTTTACAAATTTGTGAACTTCTTTGTCTTATTGCTCCTCGATCTCTAATGGGACCATTAAGTACATTTTTCTTCTACCGATAGTTTAAAGCATTCCCAATTAGTGTGATTATTTACTAGAAGTGGGTTTCTTTCTTTCTGATTAATTTTTTCACTTAACATTAAAAGTATCGGTGGATGATCAGAGTTTAAGTTGTGGCTTTCATCTATTTGTAAATAATTTACAGATACTATATGTTCTTTATTATAAAAAACCTATCAGATGAGGTACTTTGTTTGGATCAGTCGGCCAGTTGGTTGGTTTTCCAGTTGAGAGGTTTACACAACTGCATTTTCTAATAGCTTTTAAGAGTTCGTTACCCTTAGTCGTTGTTTCGTTGTTTATGAGCCCCAGTGAACATTTATCGCATTAAAGCAAGCATTTTTAAACTTTAAACTTTAAACTTTAAACTTTAAACTTTAAACTTTAAACTTAAAACTTTAAACTTTAAACTTTAAACTTTAAACTTTAAACTTTAAACTATAAACTATAAACTTTAAACTTTAAACTTTAAACTTTAAACTTTAAACTTTAAACTTTAAACTTTAAACTTTAAACTTTAAACTTTAAACTTTAAACTTTAAACTTTAAACTTTAAACTTTAAACTTTAAACTTTAAACTTTAAACTTTAAACTTTAAACTTTAAACTTTAAACTTTAAACTTTAAACTTTAAACTTTAAACTTTAAACTTTAAACTTTAAACTTTAAACTTTAAACTTTAAACTTTAAACTTTAAACTTTAAACTTTAAACTTTAAACTTTAAACTTTAAACTTTAAACTTTAAACTTTAAACTTTAAACTTTAAACTTTAAACTTTAAACTTTAAACTTTAAACTTTAAACTTTAAACTTTAAACTTTAAACTTTAAACTTTAAACTTTAAACTTTAAACTTTAAACTTTAAACTTTAAACTTTAAACTTTAAACTTTAAACTTTAAACTTTAAACTTTAAACTTTAAACTTTAAACTTTAAACTTTAAACTTTAAACTTTAAACTTTAAACTTTAAACTTTAAACTTTAAACTTTAAACTTTAAACTTTAAACTTTAAACTTTAAACTTTAAACTTTAAACTTTAAACTTTAAACTTTAAACTTTAAACTTTAAACTTTAAACTTTAAACTTTAAACTTTAAACTTTAAACTTTAAACTTTAAACTTTAAACTTTAAACTTTAAACTTTAAACTTTAAACTTTAAACTCTAAACTCTAAACTTTAAACTTTAAACTTTAAACTTTAAACTTTAAACTTTAAACTTTAAACTTTAAACTTTAAACTTTAAACTTTAAACTTTAAACTTTAAACTTTAAACTTTAAACTTTAAACTTTAAACTTTAAACTTTAAACTTTAAACTTTAAACTTTAAACTTTAAACTTTAAACTTTAAACTTTAAACTTTAAACTATAAACTATAAACTTTAAACTTTAAACTTTAAACTTTAAACTTTAAACTTTAAACTTTAAACTTTAAACTTTAAACTTTAAACTTTAAACTTTAAACTTTAAACTTTAAACTTTAAACTTTAAACTTTAAACTTTAAACTTTAAACTTTAAACTTTAAACTTTAAACTTTAAACTTTAAACTTTAAACTTTAAACTTTAAACTTTAAACTTTAAACTTTAAACTTTAAACTTTAAACTTTAAACTTTAAACTTTAAACTTTAAACTTTAAACTTTAAACTTTAAACTTTAAACTTTAAAACTTAAAACTTAAAACTTAAAACTTAAAACTTAAAACTTAAAACTTAAAACTTAAAACTTAAAACTTAAAACTTAAAACTTAAAACTTAAAACTTAAAACTTAAAACTTAAAACTTAAAACTTAAAACTTAAAACTTAAAACTTAAAACTTAAAACTTAAAACTTAAAACTTAAAACTTAAAACTTAAAACTTAAAACTTAAAACTTAAAACTTAAAACTTAAAACTTAAAACTTAAAACTTAAAACTTAAAACTTAAAACTTAAAACTTAAAACTTAAAACTTAAAACTTAAAACTTAAAACTTAAAACTTAAAACTTAAAACTTAAAACTTAAAACTTAAAACTTAAAACTTAAAACTTAAAACTTAAAACTTAAAACTTAAAACTTAAAACTTAAAACTTAAAACTTAAAACTTAAAACTTAAAACTTAAAACTTAAAACTTAAAACTTAAAACTTAAAACTTAAAACTTAAAACTTAAAACTTAAAACTTAAAACTTAAAACTTAAAACTTAAAACTTAAAACTTAAAACTTAAAACTTAAAACTTAAAACTTAAAACTTAAAACTTAAAACTTAAAACTTAAAACTTAAAACTTAAAACTTAAAACTTAAAACTTAAAACTTAAAACTTAAAACTTAAAACTTAAAACTTAAAACTTAAAACTTAAAACTTAAAACTTAAAACTTAAAACTTAAAACTTAAAACTTAAAACTTAAAACTTAAAACTTAAAACTTAAAACTTAAAACTTAAAACTTAAAACTTAAAACTTAAAACTTAAAACTTAAAACTTAAAACTTAAAACTTAAAACTTAAAACTTAAAACTTAAAACTTAAAACTTAAAACTTAAAACTTAAAACTTAAAACTTAAAACTTAAAACTTAAAACTTAAAACTTAAAACTTAAAACTTAAAACTTAAAACTTAAAACTTAAAACTTAAAACTTAAAACTTAAAACTTAAAACTTAAAACTTAAAACTTAAAACTTAAAACTTAAAACTTAAAACTTAAAACTTAAAACTTAAAACTTAAAACTTAAAACTTAAAACTTAAAACTTAAAACTTAAAACTTAAAACTTAAAACTTAAAACTTAAAACTTAAAACTTAAAACTTTAAACTTAAAACTTAAAACTTAAAACTTTAAACTTAAAACTTTAAACTTAAAACTTAAAACTTAAAACTTAAAACTTTAAACTTTAAACTTTAAACTTTAAACTTTAAACTTTAAACTTTAAACTTTAAACTTTAAACTTTAAACTTTAAACTTTAAACTTTAAACTTTAAACTTTAAACTTTAAACTTTAAACTTTAAACTTTAAACTTTAAACTTTAAACTTTAAACTTTAAACTTTAAACTTTAAACTTTAAACTTTAAACTTTAAACTTTAAACTTTAAACTTTAAACTTTAAACTTTAAACTTTAAACTTTAAACTTTAAACTTTAAACTTTAAACTTTAAACTTTAAACTTTAAACTTTAAACTTTAAACTTTAAACTTTAAACTTTAAACTTTAAACTTTAAACTTTAAACTTTAAACTTTAAACTTTAAACTTTAAACTTTAAACTTTAAACTTTAAACTTTAAACTTTAAACTTTAAACTTTAAACTTTAAACTTTAAACTTTAAACTTTAAACTTTAAACTTTAAACTTTAAACTTTAAACTTTAAACTTTAAACTTTAAACTTTAAACTTTAAACTTTAAACTTTAAACTTTAAACTTTAAACTTTAAACTTTAAACTTTAAACTTTAAACTTTAAACTTTAAACTTTAAACTTTAAACTTTAAACTTTAAACTTTAAACTTTAAACTTTAAATTTTAAACATTTAGTATTGTGTAAGATCCAATGGTCTCCGAGATGGCAAACTTTTTAAGATGCCAGAAAAACTATTTTAATTGCTAAAGGGGGTTCTAAAAACTTCGGTTGATCGTGCTGCCTAGGGAACTCTATGTCTAGTGAAAAACAAACTCCATGTTAATTCATTTGATGAGGCGTTTTGTTTGCTGTCGAGAAATAAAATAAGCGTGGCTGGTGGAAAGTGAAATTTTTGAAATATTTCAACAACTCGGTAATGAACACAATTTTTATAATTTATTTTTAGGAATTACGGGATTCCACCATACTTTGAGACCGTGTTAACATGAAATGAACATTTTTTTGATCCGTGAGGATTTGGGCCAAAATCTATGGTGTATAACAAGAAGAAACTCTGCCGCCAATTCTCTTTAATCTCATATTGGAACAAAACTTTCGTAAAGCAGAAACACCTCTGAGCTAAACCTTGTACTGGCGGTATAATCCTATTCTCACCTACTTGACTTTAGCAGCAGTAACTGCACTGAGGGAATGACAATTTGGAATTACTTATAATAGTGTAATTTATCTTAATTGTGTAAGAGAGGATATTAAGAAGTGTCTTGCCGCTGGCAGCTCTGCTTTATATCATTTACCCACCTCGCAGAATCTAAATGCTGAAAAACTGAAGTTGTACAGTATGTTGAGGGGGTTTTCAAGAATGGGCATGAATTACTTGAGTCTTGATGGATGAGTACGACAGATGTCAAGAATTTAATTTTTAATTCTCGATTTTGTGAATGAAATTAAAGAACAATGAATACACTGGCTCTGGAATGAATAGTGCAACGATATTTGAGATATAAACTGCATGTTGGCAGTATTTTGGTAAAAAATGAAACATCACTTGCCTCTTCAACTTGTTTGTGATATTAGTAGAGTGATTGATATGCCTCGTTTACATTGATAATAAATATAACCGCGAAAAACACCTCTCGTTGAAACGAGTAGATGGTTTTCTCTACCCTAGTTGTAATTTACTGTTGTTTAGTCCCTAAATTGTAAATGATATCATTTTATGTGATGGAAAAGATACAGTCGGTTAAAAATAACAATCGCAAAAATGCCGTCTCACGCGTCATTAAGACTAATTTACCCTCATATCCCCATTGTCCAAAACTGTATAGCCGCACGTCAATAAATAACATCGCCAAGCATTTTCACCTACAAAAAAAAAATATGTCTTCATTCTAATTTTCCGTTTTTCATTTCATTATCGCAGAAGAAAATGAAAAGCCAACAACAATAAAGCTAAAGAATTTTTTTTTTGGTGTACTGAAATTGTAATCAAAGCCATGAATGGTAGTGAAAGTTTTCCATTTTACTCTTTTTACATTATAGTCTGTTACTTTATTAAAAAAACGATGAAAAAAAAATAATCTGTAGAATAGCACAAGATTACACAGAAGACATTTAAGAAGAAAAAGAAAACTGCCACCAGAAAAATTAAGATAATCCACCGCACACATACATTATAGGAAGAAAACAACCGAAACAACAGAATGTTCTAAAATAAATTGATCTACGTGATTCCGTTTCATCTACAAGCAAATTTTCCGTGTTTTTTTTTCTTTTTTGTTCAGTTCTTCAATGGAAAATCATTCTTTGTATTGTATTGCGCTGGATTCTAAATAGATGGTGTAAAGCTTTTTTTTCATTTTGGTTTTAAAAGATTCTTATAAGACTTTATTTCGTCTTACAGTTTTGATTACGTATACGTACCATGTAAGTTTAGTAAGCACTGCAAGGATGAAATGAAATTTCCTTTTTAATTTTTTTATACACTGTTGTTACTTCTATTGAAATTGTTGATGTTTAGAGTTCATTTCATGCTTGTTTAATTTTTTCTTTGTTTTAATTTTGATTTTCCTTATATTATAACCAGAAAGTTGTTTATACTGGGATGGATTATTCAAAAAAGAAAGTAAAAAAGACAAAAGAATAACGGTAGGAAAACATATTAAAGTTTCGTTTATTGTTGTTTTTGTCAAAGTTTTTTTTTTTTAAACCAAAGGGAATAATACCCCATTTGTGTTCTCCAAGACCTGTGAATTATACAGGGTTACTTTGTATACAAAGGTTAACATACATATAGCTTCTGCGACACATTATATTAGTGCGTGAACATGTAACAAGGTTGAATGACGCAGTTATTTTAAAATAATAAGTTTGATATTTTATTATGGTGTGGTGCGGAAGATGTGACAGAATTAAATTATTTTATATGGTTTTTAATCTAAATTTTAGGTTCAATTTTATGAACGACGATAAATAAATAAAAATCCGAGAGTACAAATCAGTAATGCCGTTTAACTACATACAATCGGATTATTTATAGGACTTTTTGAAAAATTGTATTACTGTACTACTCTTTAAAATGTAACACTCCTTTATTCTTGATGATGCTACGATTTTTGAAAAATAATCCGTTTTAATTTTTTAGCCAAAGAATTATTCAACGAACAATTAAATCAATTCAATTCAACGTATGAACGCGGTTAAGAATTGTAAATATCGTTTTTAGGGGAAGGGAATTTCAATATTTCGTAGATAAAGGCATAGTATAAATACATATAGTACTTCCATGTGAAGTGTTAGATGGCGATACTGATATCGTTTTGAATTTTTCAAAATATTTTTATATTTAAATTCGCCTAAATATAAGTATAGGTATAAGAATAAATCGGCCCAAATGTCATCATTTATTTATTTACATTGGTTGAAGAGCTATGTATAGTCATACATACACAGATATTTTACTTCGGTCTAAAAAGACCAAAGAATTGAAATCCTGTCAAAAATGACGAAATATTTGGATGGTCCTAAACCACTTTTCTCGATGGTTTGAAAGTCCCTGAGTCTGAAAAAGCAAACAAAAAAATGTCCGGCTTGTCCGATTTTGAATTTTTTTTCGCCAATCGGTTTCTATGGTCAAGGCGAAGATTTGAAAAGCTTTTGGAGACTGTACGTCAAGAGGGTGGCGTACCTGCCATACGAGTTGACCCAAAATACCTGGTTTTATAAATATTTACGATTTTTTTATATAATATGCTGGTTTGATTATTGAATTAGGCATTGAATTTCGAATTGATTTGAAGGTTAAGTTAGGGGTCAATTTGTGGGTTGAGTTGAAGTTGAGTTAGAGTTGAGTTGGAGTTGAGTTGGGGTTGGATTAGGATGTAGTGAGTATCGCTAACAAATGTTTTATACGATGTAACTTCCCTATTTATCAACCGATTATTATGAAATTTGACATGTGTGTTGAAAATGGGAATCTAAAATGATTTTTGGATAAAGTTCTGGAATATGGCCTAGTATGATGGAACTTGCCTATTTTTCAACCGATTAAGATAAAATTCGATATGTGCGTTTGAAATGGGATTCTAAAATGATTCTTCGAAGAAGTTCTGGAATTTGGCCAAGTATGATCGAACTTGCCTATTTCACATCACATGTGCATTCAAAATGGGATTCTAAAATTGTTTTGGATGAAGTTCTAGAATATGGCCAAGTATGATGGAACTTGTCCATTTCTAAATCAATTATAATGAAATTTGAGATATGTATGGAAATGGGAACATTTTATGTGTGGAATATAGCCAAGTAGGATGGAACTTGGCTATTCCTACCACCGGGTATCAACAAATTTGACATGTGTGTTGGAAATGGAATTCTAAAATAATTTTTGGATAAAGCTCTGGAATATGGAGAAGTAGGATGGAACTAGGCTATTATTGCAATTTTTGGACACAGCTTCTGGTGATGAAGGAACATTGAGAGCCAATAATACGCGATACGTCTGCTTATTTTTGAACCCATCGCATGCATTCACCAGTACCATAGGTAACATTGCAGTCCCAACTTGGGCAGAATAATTGTCCAGTTTTGTTTCTTCCTTCTGTATTTTTAGACAATCCCAGGATTTCCCGGGATTCATAGTAAAAATTCGTAAACTTGTCACAGACATTTTTTATTTCAATAAATTATAATAACATGAAAAAACATGAAACGTAAATAGAATGATCAGATAGGCCAGCACGTTTTTACATGACGAATGTGTTCGAAATAAAGAATACACGCTCAGATTTAGTTGAATGGCTCAGCAACGAATTGTAAATACGTTTTAGTGTATTTGATATTGTTCGGGTAGCTTCATAAAGTTTCTTCTCCTTTATTACAGTTAATTTTGATTGACCTGATTTTAAATTACATGTGTCATTGGGAGCTGTGATTGCCTTCGCCAGAGAAAACTTAAGAGGAATTAGAAGTTGCGCTTTCGAACGGAATAATAACAGCATCATTGTCAACATCACAATCCGTTTCTTCAAATGAACCTGACGATTAATTCTGGTGACTCTGTTCTTCATGATAAATATTTTTTAACTAAATCATTTGCATATTTAGAGATGCAGGACATCGATGATTTTGAAAAAAAAAAAGTTACCATGAGTATACTTCTCAGTTGGTGGTTTTAAATTATCCGAGTTCTGCGTAATGAGGTCCTTATAGCGTTTCTCCGATAACATGATTTTCAGAGGTTCCAAAAAATCCTTCAACAAATGACCAGGTAGTTCACAAAGTAAAATTAACAAAAATTTAATAATTGCCGCAGAAGTAATTGGATTACAATTTCTTTCGCTCAACGCGTCAACGCTATTTCTATTGGTTTTAAAACGTGAAGCAATTCTTGTATCTTAGGAATTTTCTCGATACAAGAAATTTGCATTTTCCTCGACAATAAAAAATTATTACATACCTTAAAAAATCATTGATATTTCAAATATATTTATTGTGTGCACTAATAAAAAATTTAAAGTTCAAAATTTAATTTCGAACACTCTTGTATGCCTGCGGTTGGACACGGTGTCTACCCCTTGTTTATTTTTCTTTTGTCATGCGTTCAGGTGTTAACTGCAATATCAATAATTTTGTCCATAGAATTGTCAGTTTTGGGTGGAAGAGATTAATTTTGCTTATTGTGTCTTTTTGTTTTCTGTTTGGGAAAAAAAGAAGGATTGAAGTGTTAACCATCAATGAGTGTACATCACCACTGAAAATTATAAAAAATAAAAATAAATTCAAAAACTAAACTCAGAAAAAAGAGTTAAACGAAAACAAATTAATATATTTTTGTGTTGTGATAAAAAATAAATTCACCAAACAAAGTAAAGTAAAATATAAACCAAACAGATTGATATTTTTTTGTGTTGGATGCAATTACGCGAACCGCCATTGATTGTAAAATTATAAACACGAAAATAAAATATCTGTGTGTGTTGTGAAAAAAAACGAACCGAATCATTAGGTATCAGTTCAATATTTGGATGCTGAAATATATTGCGCGATTCGTAAAACCATTGATACCAGTAACGATATCAACAACATAACATTTGTATATAATTACCGTCGTCTGTCTGTATGGATATAACGCAAAACACAAAAAACTATCGCAGTAGTCGCGCTTTTCTCTTATTATGTATGGGGACAATTTAAACGGGCATACAAGAAAAATTTTTTGGCGACAAACATTAGCATCAAAAATAATAAATTGGCATCACAAATAATATTTTGGCACCACATATGAAAAAACAAACAAATATTTTTGAAGGACATTATTAAATACTGTGGCGACAAACATTGACATCAAAATTCATAAATTGGCAACAAATATAATATTTTGGAACAGAAAAAAATAATTTTTAGAGTAAAAAAAAAAAAAAAAAATCGAGACAAAAAATTAAATTTAATCGATACAAATTATTTAATATTTGATGGGGGATCGATATAAAATATTGCAGTGTCATTAATAGATTCTATATAATCCGCCCCTACGTGCGGCACGCAGTGCGACATGTTTGCCTATCCTGGCTCCTACGTCCCTCGAAGTTTAAATCTAAGGCCCCTCGGAGTGCCCGTGAGAGTTACCGAAGCCGTTAGCCTCTACAATTCTAAGTTAAATGAGGGATCTCCATTTTCCAGAATATTTTAAAACTTATTTAATTTTTAATTTATTTATTTATAACTTTGTTGCCAGTTAATTATTTTTGTCGCCCAAAATGTTTATTTCGATGCCAAAAAATAATTTTTGTGTACCCTTCCAATAGTGCCAAAAAAATATAAATGTTGTCAAATTATTATTATGATGCCAAGAAATTTTTGTTTGTTGCTCATTAATTTGTGCCGTTTTATTATTTTTTTGTATCTCAAATATTAATTTTTTGTGTGCCGGTTTATTGCCAGCCTTATGTATGTATGTACATACAAATTTTTGTTTCGTTGTTTGGATGACATGAAAATTTCTGTGTGTGCTGTGATTTGTATTTTTGAAAAAAAAAATTATTTAGTTTGTTTTTCAGTTGTGTTCAAAGTATATATTTTGCAATAGTTATAAATTTTTTTGTTTCGTGGGAAAATTTCTGTTATTTTAACTTTAACATTATGTTGCGTTAGATGTGTGCAGATTATGTTGATTGGCTTAATTCGCTTTCTTCTAGAAACAAAACTTTTACTTTTCAGGTTATTATTGAGTTTTCAGAAACTTCTGTCATTTTTGACGGGCAATTACTAGAATAAAAATAATCTACAAGTGGATCTACGGGACAAACCTGCTGATGTGTTGTACATGGATAATCACAAGTAAGTTTTCAACTTTAGTTTAACGGACCGGGGTCAAATTGACATCATTAGAAGTTTGGACACATAGGGCTTAATCTACATTTTCTTTTCCTGCAGTATCAGTATTTATCGTAACAAAATTTGTTTGGAATTTCAGTGATTATTTCTTTAATCGACTCACTCGCTTGTTCTGATTGCGATTCTATTTCGGTGTTTTGCCATTGTTCTTTGTTGTATCTATTCAGGGCATTACACGAGCTCGGATATATGCGCTAAAGTCAACCAGCAAGATTAATTGCCGATCAACGAAAATAATTCAATTTAACGTAGTTTGGTTAATTGTGTTGTTATTTGTTAATTTATTTTGTTTTGCATTTTTTTTTTTTAAATAAGAAACCTATGTTAATAATTTTTCTATTAAAATTACGGTAAATACGTTAAATTGTGTAAAATTACGGTAAATCTGTACCGTTTGTTTTTTTTTTCTAATTTAAGCAGCATCTAAGGTTTCAAGGTTTCCGTGGGACATCACTAATGTTACCCATCCCAAACTGCGCGATAGTCGGCATAAGCTACAGGTGAAGATCACGCAGTGGCTTCGCACAAGAGAACAAACAGAAAATAAATTAAAAACAAAAATGTTGAAGATGGACACACTACGGGATTACATTACAGTCAGAAACATTCAGATGTATACGGCTCATATTTAGAGGGAAATTTAAAGATACAGTTAAAAACCAAACAGAAGATATCATATTTAAAATTTTATTTTTTATCAATAATGTTA
Organism: Tipula helvola; assembly: GCA_963556165.1. Taxonomy (NCBI): domain Eukaryota; kingdom Metazoa; phylum Arthropoda; class Insecta; order Diptera; family Tipulidae; genus Tipula; species Tipula helvola. Next base: position 37,125 of record CAUVYM010000383.1, read on the forward strand.
TCACAATAATATATTTACTTCTTATTTATGTATGTATTTTTAAAATAAAAAAAGTAAGAAAAAAAAGAAAAAGTGTTTCGTTGATTTTAATTTGCCGTATACATCTGAATGTTTCTGACTGTATATATGTATAAATGTCTGTAAAGATCAAAACATGCTAAAAAAACAACAAACTTCTTCCTTATGCCTCAATTCCATTGTGAAAAATTGACTGAGCTGACTTCAGTTGGAAAAAGACAAAAAAAAATAATCCAGCAGAGTGACAAAGACAAAGTATGTTGTTATTGTTTTTTTTATAGCAAAATTTGTTTGACACATTTTGACAGCAAGCAAAAACATAACCAAAAATTATTAAACAAAATTAGGTATTAGTGTAAATTCTATTATTTTCACGTTTCAAAATAATCTAAAAAATTAATTATCATTATTAGCCACATCAAAATTATTTTTTTCGAAGATTATCCGTCATAAAATACAAAATTAAAAAAATCTTTCCCGTAACAATGCCACACTATTGTTTATTAGTATTTTGACAGCAAACAAACACATAACCTACAATTAATTAACAAATTAAGTATTATGTGTTAATTCAATTATTTTAAGTTTCAAAATTATCTAAAAAATTAATTATTATTATTACTCATATCAGAATTATTTTTTTCGAACATTATCCATCATAAAATACAAAATTAAAAAAATCTTTCCCATAACAATGCCACACTATTATTTTATATGTTTTGACAGCATACAACAACATAACCTAGAATCAATTAACAAATTAAGTATTATGTGTTAATTCAATTATTTCTAGTCTCAAAATTATCTAAAAAATTAATTATTATTATTACTCATATCAGAATTATTATTTTCGAATATTTTCTGTCTTAAAATACAAAATTAAAAAAAATCTTTCCCATAAAGGTGCCATACTATTAAAATTAATAATGTGTGCGAGAAATATTTCTCATCGGTACACAATATTTATGTCCTTGTATTAGTTGGACTGCCATAAATAGTTCTCGATTTGAACTTTTTTTAAATTTTGATATCAGTCCACTAACACAGACACATCTTTTTTGTAAGTAAAATTTTGACTGACTCCGTTGGGCATCTCGTTCACGCAACCATCGATTTTATATTTTTATCTCAAGTTATTTTGACTGACAAACTTTGTTTCACAATGGAATTGAGGCTTTAATGATGGAATAATTTGAAAATAGAAACAAATACAGAAACTGTCAATCGAGTTTCTTTTTAGGCATCTCAACTCAAGCGTAGCGCTAGAGCGAGAAAGATGCCTTATATCCCCGCTATTTTGTCTGTTAACAAGTATTAAGTCAAAAAGTACTTATCCGATTTTCATGAAACAAAGACGGACTTATAGACCTTGATCAGATAAGAAAAAAGTTGTATGGCTAAGATCTTTAGGTGGTCGAATTCCAAAGTTATAGACGCGTAAAGATTTCCTTTGCAATATATTCACGTAAAAAACAAAAAACAATAAAAGTACATAATAGAATACAAGCTACGTTCAAAATTTTTTTTCTCCTTTTGAATACGCCGCAAATATCTCGGCAGCGAACGTTGTAAATGATTACAACAACAACAAATTATAAATCAATCTGTTATTCAAATGTTTATTCAATTTCGTCTATTTTTATATTTGTATGTGTACGCGCACTGTTATATTGTTTAAAAATATTTATGCCGTACTAATTTCATTTGTTTCTGTAATAATTTTTGTAACTTGAAAAATTCAATCAATTCTCATCTGAACGTAAACGCATTAAGTTGATTAAAATAAAATAAAGTTTATAAATTTAAGAACGAATAAAATAAAATATTAATAATAAATTCATCTACAACAAGTGTTAATTGTTTTACTGTGTCTTCACCCAAGTGGTTACTTAATTCTTCAACTAAGTGTTTCTTTTACTGTGCCTTCACCCATGTGGCTACTTAAATTTCTTCAACGAAGTGTTTATCTACAAAAATAAAATTAAATTTCTACAAGCCACGCGCTTGTCTACCGCCCAAAAACGCTTGGGACGCATCACCTTTGAATGAATGAATGAAAATGTTTTTGATTGAATGTATTTAAAATAGTTATACATGCAAGCTCAATTATTAGGTAATATAAAAGTTTTGTTTATACTTCTTTTAGTATAGGATTGGTGCCTATTGGTATATGTAGTTGTTATATAGACGGCATTGTTGAGATGCCGATAATGCGATTACATCCTGTAATGGATTTCCTACTTTTATTATACTTAAGTAACAAAAAATAGACAAATAACTAAGAATATAGTTATATGTGTTTAGGGTGACAATATTTTGCATGGAAAAACTCAACATTGAGCTAGATCGGGAGCCTTTTGTTTTTTTGGTTCATTATTATGTTAAAATAATCCATACAAAAAGTTAGCTCAATCAGTTGATGTTTAGAGGTGCCGCCCGGCCGTTTTCTTATTTTTCGTCCAATTTTGAACATGGCGTTCCTTTATACTCCATATTTGGGAAACTAATCGAGACAGAAAAATAATCTATTCGGCGATGCAAAGTTTCTGAAATTTGTGATAATTTAACGTATATTATTATTATATTTATTTTTATTAACATGTATTTAAACCAACATTAAAACGTGAATTTTCAAAATCACTGAGCGAAATTGCGCCAAAAATCGTAGCCGATCATAGGAAAATGGTTAAAAAATAAAAAGCATACCATAAACGTAAGGTAAATTTAATTACAAAACTTTTTCGTATTAATATTTTTTTTTCTAACAAATTTTAAGGTTAAAACTTGTTTAACGACCGCCAAACGTCACAATAAAATAAAATTTAAAATGTTGCTTGTTTAATAAACTTTTTTGTTCGATTAGTTAATTCTTTATCGAAGTTATTGAAGTAAAATAAACTCGAAGCAAAATTCTCAAATTCCATGGATTTTAATTTTTGTTAATTTTATATGGTATGATTAAAACCAAAGTTTTCAAAAAAAATTCTAGAGATATTTTATAAGTAGCTTAAATATGATTTCTGAATAGTAAAAATATTTATCAAATAAAAAGTTTATTTGGTGTAAAAGCTAGGTAAAACAAATTTTATTAAACTTTTAAAGTTTCTCCATTTAAGTATAACCAGAAAATTTACCATTTTGCGTCGAAGTTCCACTGAGAAATAACAAGTGTATAATCAAAATCTTGATAAAATATTCTGCTGTTATCAGTGATGGAAAAGTTATTTGTGTAACGTTACACATACAGTCACATATCATATAATTATAATAATTTATTATAATTTTTTTTTTTAATTTATTTTATTTTATTTTTTTTTTTCATGTCATAACGTTTTTGTGTCAAAACGTCACATATGTAATTCGTCGGCTACACAAAAATATTAAAAATTTATAACGTTACACATAACGTTATGGTAACGTTACACATAACGTTATGTAGTGTGTTAAACGTAACGTTTTCCATCACTGGCTGTTACACAAATATTCTAACGCTGGACCGAGCAAATTGATATGGAGGTGACTTTACAATGTTTAATAAGGAAGCGATTAAAATAAAAACTAAATTTATCCAATTTTAATTAGATTAATTTTAATGATGGAAACGATGTCGATTTCAATCAAAGTAAAAAATAACGCATTGAAACAAAAAAATTGATTGCGTGAAAAACTAGATAAGCGGAATTTCGATTTTTACACTTAGTTTTGAAATTATGATTTTGCGGTTTTCTCAAAAATTTGTTAGAAAACCAAAAAAAAATATTAAAACAAAAAAGTTTCGCAATTCAATTTGGCTTAAGACTAGGTTGCTCTTTTTACGTTTCGACCATTTTCCAGATGATCTGCTACGATTTTTGGTGTAATTTTGTTCAGCAAATTTGAAAATTCACACTGTAATGTTCGTTTAAATACATATCCAGTTTTCCATTTATTGAGTATAAACCAGCACAATATCCAAAATTGGACGAAAAATCAGAAATCCGCCGGGCGGCACCTCTAAACTTCATCGGATTTGGCTAATTTTTTAAAGGGGTTATTTCAACATAATAATGAAACAAAAAAACAAAAGGCTCCCGAGGTAGCTCATTTTTCGGTTTTTGCTGCCACCCTAGACTGTATATGCATGTACATATTTGTGTGTTTTAGTTAAATACAAATTAAAAAACAACGAATAATACAAAAATGAGAAATAAGTACAGTAGAATCCCGATGTAACGTACGGTCAAAGGACGGAAGCTTTCGTACGTTATATCAAAGGGTACGTTATAAAAAACAAAAAAAAAAAAAACTCTACATATATTTATTTCAAACTACATAGGTATATGTATGTATTTATTTAATAAATGAGAATACCTATAAATTCAGAAAAAATATACAACACACGCACGACAATTAATAAATTCAAGAAAGGAAATTACATACATATTTTCTTATTATCAAAAATTAAATACTTAATTCAAACGTAATTTTAAGCCTATTGTCTTATGTAAAACCAATGTGTCTAAGTTTTGTAGAAATCGGTTATTTTTGGCTGTTTCATCTTATTTAAATTTAAAATGTTTATGTTTTTCTCAAGCGAAAATAACTTCTGCAACTCTTCTTCAGAATTGTTTTGACACATTATGAATTTCTTACAAATTGTTAAGGCCTTTTCAAATTCTTGGAAAGTTGGCGAGGGCTCGGCTTCTCCATCACTTTCATCCGACAATTCAAGTTGGACATTTCCGTTTCCATTGTCATTAACCGAATCCACAATATCCGCATCGCTGATCTGTGCTGCAACAGGCAAATTATTGTCTATATCAACATAATCATTGAATGGCGTGCCGAAGGAAATGGATGAATTACTCCATTTTAAAGTGATATCGTCAACGATATCAATATCATCATCGGTATTGCTAACTAGTATTAGGTTCCAAGATTTTCGAAAACAGTTTGCAATTGTGTTAACTGTAACTAAATCTCATGCCTTCTTTGTAAAATTTACTGCATCGAGTAGTGTAATTTTATTTTCGTCATGGTTTTCCATATTTTGAATCATTTTTCTTACCAGAAGTGTACGATACCAAACTTTAAAATTCCGGATAATCCCTTGGTCCATTGGCTGACCAATTGAGGTGACATTAGCCGGCAAATATTCAATAGTTACAGATTTTAAGCCGGGCAACGGAATATGTGCAGGGCAATTGTCAATAACAAGCAAAATTTTTCGATTCTGGAAAGTAAATTTTTGGTCGAATATAAGCTTCCCATTCTGCACCATTCATCCAGGCATTTTTATTTGCTTTATACAATACTGGCAAGGTTCGTATATTTTTAAAACAACGGGGCTTAGAACTCTTCCCAATAACCAATACTGGTAACTTTTCAGTTCCATTTAAGTTTGCCCCTAAGAGGACTGTGATGCGTTCTTTGCTTAATTTTCCGCCCGCACAATCATCGCTTTTTAGGCACATTGTTCGATTTGGCATAAGCTTAAAAAACAATCCTGTTTCGTCACAGTTAAAGATGTCCTCATCTTTGAATTTTCTTCGGAGTCCGGGAAGTTTGTCTTCAATCCAGTTTGATAGCTTGCTAACGTCGGCCGATGATTTTTCACCTACCACCATTTTAAAAGAAACTGATTGTCTCTGTTTAAAACGATCAAACCACCAATCGCTTACCTTAAAGTTGCGAATTTTCATTTTTTCTGCAAACTGTTTAGCCTTTTCTTTGAGCAAGGTCCCGCTAATATTTATGTTATTCTGTCTGTGAACAGATAGCCATTTAATGAGAACTTTTTCGAGATCTTCGTATTTTCCTTTCCGCATTTTCATTCGCGATCTTACAAAAGACGAATTTTCGATTAAATTACGGTTTTTAACAATATCTCCTACTGATCCTTTACTGCATCCAAACATTTGAGCAACATCACTGTAGCTTTTTTTGTTGTCGTCGATTTCCCGTAAAATTTTTAATTTTGTCTCAATAGAAATGGCATTTCTTTTAGATTTATTTGCTACGTTTGGCATTTCGCTGAAATTATTGAAATTAGTCAAATAATTTAACTTAATGCTAATCTCAATGTTTGTTACTGAGTTAAAAATAATCTTACCAATTTTAATTACTGTTTAATTTTATTTTTAATCGTTAACAATTTTATTGCACCTTATTTTTCAACAGACACGCACTTACTGAAACATTTATTGACTTTACTAACAAAAGTCCCGTTAGTTTTTGAAAAAATTATCTATCCTTAGTCGGAACAAAAGTTTTCAATCTCACCCAAATAAAGTAACGTGCGATTATAGCATAACTTCTGTTTGTTATTGCATAAATTTTAGTGATATTTTAGATCATGGTACGTTATTTCCAGAGAATATTACTAGGTAAATCAGTTCAGGGAGAAATCTATTCGTACGTTATATCCTTATAACGACGATCATTATATCGAAAGAGAATTTAATGAAAATTTGTCTGTAACTGCAGGGCGTCCGTTATATCGCGTGTACGTTATAACGCGATTTATAAGGAAAAATTCGGCCGGTTAAATCCGCAGTCCGTTAAATCGGAGTCCGTTAGATCGAGATTTTGCGGTAAAGTTCCAATTTGTTTTTATATTTAATGTATTATGTATAATGAATAATTTTAAACGAATTAAATAGTTCGTATCGCTTCTACTGATAGTTTCACTTCCACCACAAACATTTCAAGTTCTGTTTTGGTTAATTTAATTTGTTAGTATAGCATCGACAAATATATTGGAGCGAATTGCGAGTTTATAATAAATTGAAAGATGGTTCGTCAACCTTGTAGGCATAGATCAAAGAATCATTGTGTCGCTCGTATCGCTTCTGCTGATAGTTGTACCACAAATGTTTCAAGCTGAACAGAGCCTATAAACAAAAATGAATAAAACTAAATAGGTACATTCTTTATTCATTTTTGTTAGTTGATTTTTGAAGTAGCACCGATTTTTGAATAATAATAATGACTTTATTCTAAACCCCATTGAAAGGGATTATGGGAAAGAACCCCATTGAAAGGGATTATGGGAAAGTGCAGTCAAGACAACCAAAACAAGTATCACAATAATCCCACAGACACTTACTACCATTTTATTTTATAAATGTCAACAAATAGTAATATTACTATCACAATTTTGGTAAATCCCAAGATCCAGAAGTGAGAATACAATGTTGTAATTTAAAGCAGTTTTGAAGTAACGTATGAGGAATGAAATATGGACAAAGGTAAAATGTATTTGTATTTGTATTGTACAACCAAAAATAAAAATTTCCCTGTTTTTAAATAAGGTGGTTCCCGTATATTTTATAAAAAATACATTACAACTGCGTCATTTTACGATTAGTTACAAAAATGTCGTTGTTACAAGTAGATCGTCGTAAATTAATTTATAAATTTTGTCAGGAAAATCCAGACAAAAAAAAGAACGAGATTTTTCACTACTTCAAGGATCTTGGATTCAAAAAATCCTTTATCTACAAAACAATTAAACTGTTTGAGAATAATGAACCTGTGGAAAGAAAACCCGACTCTGGTAAAAAATGTCAACTAAAAGGTAGCAAAGTTCGAATGAAATTGAAAGGTGAAACAGTGGGTCGAACTGCAAAATCGTAAAGATAACTGGGTAAAAAATGTCAAGTTGCCCCAAAAACTATCAAGAAATATTTACAAAGTATGAATATTCAACGCAAACCCAAAAAATCGGCACCAGCAACTACAGACAAACAATTAGCTACAATCAAATCTAGATTAAGAGTGCTTTCCCAAACATATTTCGCTGCTTCTTCAGCTTATAAATGTGTGATGGATGATGAAAGTTATTTCACTGTTGAAGGTAATGAATGGCAGCCAAAATACTACTACGAGTCTCCCGATCACAAAGCACCAGAAAAAGAGAAGTTTATTCATAAGACCAAGTTTCCAGGTTAAGTTATGTTGTGGTTGGCTATTAGCGAACGAGGTGTCAGTGACCCAGTATTTTTCAAAAGTGGTTTGGCGGTTAATGCGCAAACATACACAAACAAATGTTTACCTGTGCTTCAGAAATTTATAAATAAATATCATAAAAATGATAAAACGATTTTTTGGCCTGATTTCGCATCCTCACATTATGCCAACGCAACGTTATCTGATTTACGTCATTACATTTGGTGGGAATTTATCCCTAAAGACTATAACCCACCAAATGTTCCACAACTAAGGCCCATTGAAACTTTTTGGGCAAATCTGAAGAGAATGGTATACAGCAATGGATATCGTGCCAAAAATGTTGAATGTCTGATTAGAAAGATAAAAAGAGATTTAAAGAAGATTGATACATCAGGAACGCAGGCGGCAATGAAAAGAGTGCCAGAAAGGATCAGGAAAGCGAATCGATATGGAGCGCAAATTTTTCTGTAAATTTTATCTAAGAATTAAAGTTTTAAATAAATTATGGATTAAAATCGTTTGATTAGTAAATAATTTTTTTTTTACTTTTTTTTGTTTGTCCATATTTTATTCCTCATACGTTAGTTAGTGCTACATAATTGCGTGTTTCCTAAAATCAGCCGGTGAGGCCGGCTCAACATGAAGAAGTTAAAAATTCATCATGGCGAATTTGGATATTGATACTGATAGTGCTGATTCAACAATATCTACGTTTTCATAAATCGTTATTTTTGGTAGTTGGCGGGTCTCAAATTTCTGTTTCTGGCTAAGTAAATGTTTTATTAAAAAAAATCCTTTGAGGGCAGCAAATGGTTTATTAATCCGGCACTGAATAGTAAAAATTGACTTATCCATTTTTACCGGTGATGAGAACTTAGTTAAATCAAATATATTCTAGACAAACCACTACAAATTTTTGCTAATTAGATTGTGGTGTTACTGATAATATTCAAAGGCATTTTCATTTCTCAACTTACTCGTACAGTTGAAAATATATTTCCTTTCGTTGGTTACTGCGGTTAAACATTTTTTACTCTATCTCATTTTCATACTCAAGTAAAACTTTGTGAGATTTTTGATAATTTTTTGTTAGTAGGATTGTGAAATGTATGCAGATATATTAAAATCTAGATATTGTGGGTACGACCAAGTTATAAATTATTTACCAAAAAAAAGTGGCGAAAATAATGTTTGAATTCGACTATAGAGTTTGTAGATTACACAATTGATTTTATAAATTAAACCATTTCCTAACGATAAATTACACTTAAATTAACCGAAATAAAATTCTTATCAAACAACAAAAAATATATGTAGTACATAGATGTACGAATAAAGAGAAAAACACATTTCGGCGAATTTTTGTCTCATAGAATAAATGATGAAAAAATCAGTAACTAACAAATAGGTAGATATTTTACAAAAATATATACAAAATCGAGGCTTACTGCTTGCCACCCACACCTATCACAGTTCGACTGAAATGATCAAATGACCGTTCGCTAGATCTACCATAGAAATAACAAGCAATTGCTACCTCAAATCACGCCGTATCATGAACATAATATTCACTTGATGCTGAAATTCAAAACTGCTTATCAAAATTTGTGTGAATGGTTCGATGACAAATTATAACCAAAAACCATCTGATTTTTTTTTTTCAACAGGCCGATTGCATTTTTATTTAGAACAGGAAACATAAAAAATGAACATAGAGGCTACGCCTTTTGGTAAACTAACCGTGCGATTCTGACGTACAGTCACAGAGGTCTTAACTAAGGAATTTTCATTAGTTAAGAGATTTCTCTTACCTAAGACTATTTTGCGATTCTGTCCGTTCTTTTAGTTATGAGAATCTCTTAAAAAATCTCTTAACTAAGACATATGAAATAGGTGGTCATAAGCATCACAACTTTGACGTTTTTTGTAGTCATATTAAAGAGAAACAATTTAATAAATTGTGTTTGTATCTGAGTGAATAAATAATCGTACCTAGTAAATTTCAAAATAACATTTAATGTTGTACTCGAAAAATATTATATTGATGTATTGTTTGTTTTAAAAATAAGCATAACTTAAAATTAGATAAACAAAAAATTATAAAATATTTTATTCTTATAAATTATTAATTTTTATAAAACTTTAATTATAAACTTAAAATAATTTTTTTTTTATTTTCCAGTGATTTTATTTTTTTATTATTAGAAACGGCGTGTTGTTCTACGCTTGTCCTAGAGTCCCTATATTTAGTGTACATTTTCCAGATATTCCAGATTATTAAAAAAATAAACGTATTTAAATAAAAATTACTAAAATTGTTTTTATTTTTTTATCAATCGCCAAAAATGTATATCGCAAAAATGTAAAAAACCAAATTGACAAGTCTCCAAATATTTTCCAATATATTTGGAGAGTTTTTAAGAGATATTTTAAGAGTACTACCGACAGAATACCAATTAAGAGATTCTCTTAAAAAAAACCTCTTATCAAAATTTCTCTTAGCTGTGATTCTCTTAATAGTCTTAACGTCAGAATCGCACGGTAAAGTTCTTTTGGCAGGAATGGATCACTTTCCGCCTCGGTATGTAATCTACTATTAGACTACTTTGATTATAGAAAAGACACCACCGAACCTTTTTTTTTTGAATAAATTTTGATTATATTAATGTAGTTAATAGTTGCTTTCCAATCGACCAACCGTAAGCACTAAACGATGGACTGAATAATCATAATGAAATTTGCAGTCATAATGAAGCTAATAAAAATATTTAACCGATTTTGTGTTTTTGTAATATTTTTAAATGTGTCATTTAATTTTGTTGTGAGGTTTTTCTATGTTTTACGCCTAAATGTTGTTATATATGTACATGTATGTGTACATCGTGCAAATAAGAGTACATTGATTTTTATATATTATATGTATATATGTAAATGCGGTTTACAAATATGTGTAAGAGTGGCGAGTTATTCACAACAAGGAACACTAGTACAAAAAGGAAGCCATCAAAAAATGCAATAATAGATGTAATGAGGTAAATTGAAATGCCGACCAGTGCATCTTTAAAATACAACATTAAAAGAAGCACTTTAAATTCCAGAATTAAAAATAAATACCGATTGATCCTTACTAGCCTTAGATACAGATTAATATTTGGGTCATGAGTTCAGTGATGATGGGGTTCAACATAGATACTCTTCAAAATACGCGTTTATCAAGTATTTATTAAAATTCAGGAAGAAGATATGGCCAACTATTTAAAAAAGTGTTCGAAATGATTTAAGTTATAAAGCTGCCCTAAGTTTTTCTTACCAATTTGCAAGGCTTAATGATATTCCACGCCCATAATCATTCTTCTTCTTCAGCGGGCACCCATCCTATGAAGGGATTTGGCCGTCTCAACGATGTTTCTTTAAATAATTCGATCAGCCGCAAGAAAAGCCACACACGGTGACCGAGTGTGTTTAGGTCCCTTTCAACATCGTCCATCCATCGGGTAGGTAGTCTCCCACGAGGTCCTACTTTTGTTTGTGCCGACTACAAGGGCTGTTTGGTAGTCCGATTTTGTGGACGAAGTACGTGCCCAAGCCATCTTAGCCTTGATGATTTTATGAATCCGATGATGTCGACTTTATCGAGATCATTTCTAATCTCGTGATTCAATTGCATTCTGTACATGGCTCTTTCTTTAATGGGACCGGAAATTCTTCTTATGATAGCTCAGTGTCCAACACTCGCAACTAAAGGTGATAACTGGTCTTATCAGCGCCTTGTAAATGGCCAGTTTTATTTTGCGTGGTACATGAAAAGACTTGTATATTTTGATATTGGCGTAAAATACTCGGTATCCTGCTGCGACCCTCGATAAAACGTCCACACAACCGGAGTTTTGCTCAGTGATCAGTGATCCTAGAATCCTAGCGTATCTCCTGAAATGAAGTCTCCACGAGTCTGCCCTCTCGCGGTGACCTTTTATTTAGTATTCGCTTCATTGATCTGAAGGCCTATTTTTTGGGCTGTTAATTCCAATGGGAGAAGGACTTCGTTCAGAGAAGCTGCGACCCAGATTGCAAATATCGTCAGCGTCTGACGAATGACATATTCCAATGAAAGGTTGAAGAGAGTTTGAGCTGTTGGGCCTCTTTTTTTTTTTTTTTTTTGTATACATTTTTGAATTGAGTGCAGAGCGGACTTATTAACGGTCCTAGCTCCTTGTAACTGTCAGAGCTTTTGCATCCAATGCGCGATCCTGCAAGTAAAGATTAATAGCTACCTGCAAATTTATTCATTTTATATTCCTTCGATTAGGATTCTTTTTATGTTCGTATATAAATTCGGCAAGTTTATTTGCGAGTTCGACTTTTTTGATGTTCGTATATAATTGCCTTGTTGTTAGTTCTGTTTCGTGGTAGTTTCTCCGGTAGTTGTAGGAGGTCATTTTGCTACTGTTGTGCTGTGTAAGAGAGATGTTCATGTTGCAGGACATTTACCATGTAAGCATCTGTAGAAGACGCAGAGTTCTGCAACATCTCTGCGATGCTGTAAGCTGTCTAGTTCTTGTGTAAGTCTGGATTCCGTATTATTCTGATAGCGCGGCGTTGAACCCTGTCTAAGTCTAATAAGTGGAGGGTGGTACGAGACGCACCTCGCCAAACTTGACAGCAATACTCTATACATGGTCGGATGAAAGTTTTATATATCTGGAGAACTTGATACGATTTAAAAAACCTTTTAGCCAATGCAATAATGTGTTCATTCCATTTGAGTTTGTTACTTACATATTTGAACACCAAGCAGTCGAATTGAGTCGCAACCCACAAGGATATGGGTTTTTACCACAAATGGGTATTCGTTGCGACTTTTTTTACGTGAAAATGTGCATATTTGTGTCTTTTTTCGTTAAATTGTACTAAGTTGTTGCCGCACTCCAGATGTTATCTTGAAGGCATCCGAAATTTTGCCTTCTATAAGCACCTTTTTTATTGAGCCATCCATTACAATTTTGACGTTAATTTGAAGATATGTCATTAATGGCACACCAAGTATGGAACCCTGAACACTTGATACATGATCAAACTTCCTTAAGGATCTAACGTACCTAATGCATGAGTTAAAAGTCAACATTAAATGGCACCTGGACTGGTAGTCTGCATTCAACCCAGCAGTTTTCTTTTTTTTCTCTCGTCATTACACGGTAACCATTCCGCATTATTTAGCAACTTTATTTCCGTCGCATTTCTTTACCCGTCGTCTAAAAATTGGACTTTCATTTGTCGGGCTATACGTATTATTGTTTTTCTTATTAATTTTTTTGCCTCCTCTCACTTCCGGATATCGAAGTACCAACATTTTCTTTGGATTGTTGAAATCACATGCATTATAAAAGAATGCCAAATACCGATAAAACCGACGAGAGCATGGACGCGCCCGAGACGAAACACAAAGTTAAGGCCATCTCACGCGCGCTCAAGTTGCAACAATTCTGGCTAGAAAACAATGAGCTTGCATTGCAAATTTGCAATTTGAGCTGATGGAGATCACAAAAGATAAAGAGAAATTTTTACATGTTCTGTCGGCCCTGTCTCCTCAAGCGAGCGACATCATATCCGATATGTTGTCAGAGCCACTTGCCACAGAAATGTACAATACACTTAAAGCAACCATTCTCACTCGTCTAACTCCCTCAGAAGAAAAGAAATTAGAGACATTAATATCGGGCCAAGACTTAGGAGACAGGCGGCCATCGGAAGCGCTCCGCCGCATCAAGAGTCTAGCCGGAAAATCGTTCCACGAACAAACAATAAAATCATTATGGATTCGCAAGATGCCGGAAATCATCAAGATTTTACTACTGGCACAACTAGATACACGAAAAATCGAAGATCTAGCCGCAATGGTAGATAAACTTTACGACGCGATGTCATCAACAGCCAGCATTTCCGCCGTCACCAGACAATCGAGCCTGATAGTAACCGCACGCTCCCCGGTCGCGGCGCAGATCGTCCACCACTCATAGCTGGCACATCAAACAACTCAATAGAATCTCGCCTTGCAAATATTGAGGCACGGTTAAACAAAATGATTAAGAACCGTAGCCGTTCGAGGAGTCGACGTTTTTCGCCACGTTCCGGATACCGCGGCAGTTCAACGAATCACAGCCCTAGCATCAACCGCCAACAAGGCATATGCTGGTATCAAAACAAATACGGTAACGCTGCGAGGAGGTGTACTCTTCCATGTAATTTTCGGCAAACCCCAGCCACGTCTAGCAAGGACGTCGACGTTGTGCAACAACAATCAAAAAACAAATAATCAATCGGGTACTGACAACAACGTCACACACTCTATCGTCCACCCGACTAACCTATACGACAAAACCAATAAATTGACTTACAATAGATACTGGCGCTGACCTTTCGGTTATTCCAGCCCAATACTATAAAAACTCGTTTTCATTTACAAAACGAAACCCTGATCTAGTCCCGTCGGCCGCCAATGGCACACCAATCCACACCTACGGCATAAAATTGCTTCAGGTGGATCTCGGACTTAAAAGAACCTTCACGCATGCTTTCACCTTAGCTGCTGTGAATAGTCCGATCATTGGCTCCAATTTTCTGTGTAAATTTGCCCTCCTTTTTGACCTAAAAAAACAAACGGCTGGTTGATTCAGCAACTAAGCTGTCAATCAATGCAACCATGGTTCGAACCTACACAACGACACCGATCCATTTCTCAGTCAACAATGGTTATGGCACTCTGCTCAAACAATTCCCTTCTCTTACAGCAGAGCCTAACTATAAATTGCCAGTCCGACACAATGTGGTCCATCACATTGTCACAGAAGGCTTCTCCCTCAAGTCAAGACCAAGAAGACTAAATCAAGTCCGCCATAAACCCGCATTTATTGAATTTCAACATATGGTGGAATTAGGAATTTGCCGGCCATCTGCATGTCCCGTCTCTTGTCCTCTGCACATGGTGCAAAAGAAAGATGACGATTGTCGACCATGTGGGGATTATCGTCGACTAAACACGGTCACAACACCTGATCATTATCCGATACCTCACATACAAAATTTCTCCATGCACTTGCATGGTTGCAAAATTTTTTCAAAGATCGATCTTGTCAGGGCTTACCGTCTAATTCCCGTCGCACCTGAAGACGTTTTCAAAACGGCAATCACAACCCCCTTTGGCCTCTTCGAATTCACCCGAATGCCATTCGGTTTACGCAATGCCGCCCAAACATTTCAGCGATTCATGAACGCGTCGTTCGCGATTTAGACTTCGTGTTCGTCTACATTGACGACATTCTTGTGGCTTCACACTTCGAAGAATAACACAAACTTCACCTGGAACAACTCTTCCACAGGTTAACTGAGTTTGATGTTCACATCAAGAGTTCCAAATGCGTCTTTGGAGCATCCACTCTCGATTCCCTCAGCCACAAGATCACCCCTAATGGTATTCTGCCGTCCGAAGAACGAATTAACGCCATTAGGGAATTCCCAGCCCCTACTTCAATCAAAAGTATACAGCGATTTGTCGGCGTGGTAAATTACTACCACCGATTCATACCAAAACTCGCTCAAACACTCGCACCAATTCACAGCCACTTGGCAGCTTTACTCAAAACGCCCAAGACTGCCAAAAACTTCCCTTGGCATTCGCGTCATTAAAGGCTGAATTGGCCCAGATAACACTTCTGGCACACCCACTGAGCGACTCAAAGCTCAGCATAACCACTGACGCATCGAACACTGCTGTCGGTGCTGTACTGCAACAGTACAATAACGAGTGTTGGGAACCACTGGGATTCTTTTCTAAAAAAACTCTCGGATGCCGAAAAGAAATAGTCCGCATTCGATCGGGAATTACTCGCAATATATCTGGTAGTCAAACACTTCAGATATTTTGTTGAGGGTCGGGACTTCACAATATATACCGACCACAAGCCTCTGACACGAGCAATTCAGTCAAAACCTGAACATAATCCAAGGCAATCTCGCCACTTGGATTATATTAGTCAATTCACAACGTACATCCAGCATGTTCACGGACATGACAACGATGTCGCCGATACACTTTCCCGCACTACTGACAACGAAATGGCCACAGTCGAGACACTCATCGACTTACCCAAAATAGTAAACACACAAAGAGCCGACCTAGAACTTCAAAATTTACTTTCTGGTTCCGAATGTCACACTAGTTCATCAATGAAACTAGAACTTTGTAAACTACCGGGCCTCGAAATCGTCTGCGAAACATTTACTGGGTACAACCGCCCATACATCGCAGAATCACTACGTCGAACCATCTTCGACACATTAAATAATATTTCGCATTCTGGAGTCCGTGCAACGCGCAAATTGATTACTGCTCGCTATTTCTGGCCTAACATAAACAAAGACGTAGGCAATTTTGCTCAGTCTTGTTTATCTTGCCAACGTGCTAAAGTTCAACGGCACACCAAATCACCTCATGGAAAATTGCAAATTCCGCCTGGTCGATTTGAGCATATCCATATAGACATCGTAGGACCACTTCCGCCATCTAATGGATACTCATACTTACTCACTTGTGTCGATCGCTTTACTCGCTGGCCCGAAGCATACTGCATGACCAATATGTCTGCTGCAACCATAGCCACAACCTTTGTAAACAACTATGTATCACGATTCGGCGTACCCCTTAACATCACAACAGATCAAGGAACGCAATTTGAGTCCTAGATTTCCACCAAGTTAACAAAACTCCTTGGCTCACATCGGATACGCACAACGGCTTATCATCCACAAGCCAATGGTATGGTCGAACGCTTCCATCGGCAACTCAAAGCCGCATTAATGGACAATCATATTACTTGGTATCCGAGCAACAGTGAAAGTGAAACTGCGACAAACCATGCGCAACCTCATACATAAAGCACCACGTCAATCCAAACAAGATGACGTATTTGTTCCGAAATCGCTCAGCAACTGCGATTTTGTTTTCATCAGAACAGACAAGGTCCGCACGGGATTAACTCCTCCCTATGAAGGTCCGTATGAAGTGATACGCAGACTTAGGAAACATTTTGTCGTATCGATTAAAATGTAAAAAATGCCAACATTTCAATTGATCGACGTAAACCTGCTTACGGAATACTTAGTTCGGCTGAGCAAACATCAAGCCATCAGGTTCATAAAACCGTCCGTATAGCTTCCTCTCCTACAATCATTCCCTAGGGAGTGGGCAATCACTCGCGGCGGAGTCCTGTAGCGACTCATTCATCATCCAATACAATTTCATCATTCGTTCATCGCCACAATATGCACACGTCCACACTCCACACTTTACCTACATAAACACAGCACACAATTCATTTCATTCAAACACTACTTCAGCGCAGATAAACCAAAACAAGCAAATTCATTTTTACTTTTCTTTTTATTCATCCGCTTCAAATTGCATTCGTAAAAAATACCGAATGGTCGCGGTCCGGTTGATCCGGCATATCAAAATTTTTCGTAATTAAAAATCGAAGTTAATTTATAAAATTCAGTGCGTACGTTAATTGAGTGGTGAAAAATATTAACGTAAAATAATTGTCCGTGTTAACATTTGAAATTCACAATTGTATACGGGGTTTCATTGTACACGAAATATAAAGCTGTCGCGTCATATGCGCGGACATAAATCATAATTAGTGCGTGTATTACTTGCTTAAATCTATTTTTATATAATGGTACCAACGGCATACCATTATAGGCTCTTTGGCTACCTTAAAAGGAATCCTTCGCTTTCTTTAAGAAAACCCGAAAAAACCAGCGTGGCTCGTCTCAGAGGGTTCAACAAAAATTCAGTGAATGATTTTTTTGAAAATTTTAGATTTTTCTTAAACAAATTTTCTTTTAGTGTAAAAGATATTTATACCTTGGAACTGTGTAATGGATTAGCTCATTTTTAAAGATTATTGATTGTTGATTATTGACAGTATAGCGTCTCTCAGGCTGTGTCGAGTGAATGTAGATCCCTCGTTATTCTAATGGGAATTGTTAATGCTTCTGGTTGTCATATACCCCCTGCTTACATTTATCCTCGCATTCGATGTACGATTTCCGATCGAGGGCGTAGAAGGATCGGTGATATTTAACTCTAAAAGTGCCGCATTTTAAGTGAGTCTCACCTCCACAAATTGTATTTATTCCCATACTTTCTCAAACACTCTCAGTGTCATACATTTTACAAATAAAAATGTATAGTTTACGTAAACAAACATAGATTTTATTCAAGATATCATCTTCGAATTATTGTCAAAATTAGAATTTAGAACGTCTTTCGTATATACATAATATAGACTTATCAAAACAAAATATAATAGCTATGTATTCACACAAGTGACACAACCACACACAAATAACTGAAACTTTAATTTGTCACACGTGTCGAAAAAATGATGATTGCCTGAAAATTCACAGAAGTGATTTTTTGATAAATCATTTTGACAAATTATTTTTTCAATCTAATCCAACAACATAAAAAAATAAAAATGTTTGGTGTATTATTTATTATGTATATGTTATGTAAAGAAAAAGTAGAAACCCAAAAATAGTAAAAAGCTGTGGGAAATTGAGGCTAATCACCCAAAACAACATAACTAATCTAACATAACCCTCCTTAACGTGCTTATATGTATGTATGTATGTGCTTATATTATGTCTAAGTAAACATTTTTCTTTGCCCACTAAACATTTCGGTGTCTTGATTTTATTCGTTTTTAATAATCGCACGCATTTTCCGTTTGTAATTTCCGGATATGGTTGTATTTCACTTTGTTTTATTTTATTGTTATTATACGTTTCGTGAAAAAAAGGAATTTCCGCTTTTCCTTTTTTTGTTTTGTTTTTATTTTTTGGTATTATTTTCGCTAAATGTATGTGTACTTTTGTGCTCATTCACACACAGATCTAAATATAAATACATATTTATTATGGAAATACAACAGAAAATGATGACGACGAATGAAACGAAAGTAAATCGTAAAAATATTTTGTTTGAGCTTTTATCTTTTTGTATTGTGCTTTTCATTTCTATTTTTAGAAAACATAATTTTTGTTATTTTATTTTTTTATTTTCTTATTTTTTTAGCTTAGGTTATAGTTTTTGGTTCAGTATTCTTCCACACTGTTTTGCGCTCTCGTTTGTGTGTTATTTTATGGAAAATCATTAAAATCTCATGAGAAAATTGATGAATTTTTATTTGTTTTTGTGCCTTATTTCTTATATATGATGTTTGTGTGTGCTTTTCAAGCTTTTTTTTTATTTTTATTATTATTACGTCTTCTTCTGTGTGTGTTTTATATTTTATATGAATGTCGGTATGTTTTGATAACTTAATCAATAAATAAAAGAATGTAAATAAAAAAGATAAGATGCGGAGAGCCGAACTCAAAATTATTTGTGTGTATTTGTTTTGTATGTGTATGTATGGTTCTACGAAATGAGTGTGTAGCTCTTTGATATATGCTTTTTGTGTATTTACGTACATACAGCAATATGACCAGTAAGTTGGTTAAAAAGATCCAAAAATAATGGCGGGTAGATGAGAATAAATGGATAAGCCACATTTTTTTTTATTTATATTTGGATAAAAATAATAAAAATGTATGTACGACCGTGACCTGTAAAATATTTTATTGTTGTTAAGTGTTATTACTGCTGTTGTTTTTTGTTTTGCTGCGTTACTGGTTATTAATATGCTGTTGGAAATATTTATAAACATTATTTGTGATTATTTTACCGCTGCGGCTAAGGCCGTGCAAAGGTACCAGTATTATGTGTACAACAGTGTGAAATTTATTAGTCATTTATTTAAGGGAAAGCAGTGTTACCCAATTTCGAAGTTTTTAAAGCTTCCCTACCATTTTCTGTCCCTATAATTCACTAACATGAGTCGTACTTATTAAGTCATAATATCATAAGTATAGAGTTATGCCCTTTTACACATTCCGAATACGAAATCTCCGTAATTGATTTCATATCATACATATCAATTTTTTTGTATGTAATATTCCGGCAACTACAAACAACCATAATAAGCATTTGCAAAAACCAGAATAAAAAAAACTCATACGATTTTGAATGACTCACTAATTTCAAAAATGGTTTCCTGAAAAATGCGACTTTTAGACTTGTGGCCACAGATATATGAGTAATTTTATTTTTGGACAAGAGTTGACTGAAATTCATGATTTAATTTATTTTTTTTTGGTCTACGTGTAGTACCTAGTTAAAAAAGGAAAATAACAATTTTCTATTTATTTATTTTCAGATAAAAAGTCGACAAATTTGACTTGACATAATACATACAATAGTACTTAAATTTAAATAGACAAATAAAATTTAATAAGCAAAAACAAATAAACAAATTTTTTTTTTTTTTAAAGAATTAAAATTAAAATAGAAATACTTTCAGGTCGGTGCAAAATGTTGCTTCAACCTATACATACTTTTAAAGCTATCTTTGCGTAAGTAAAAGTCGAAGAGATGGTCAATTTTATTAAAACTCTTGGACATCATGTTTACTGGTTTATTGTCACCATAGTTTGTTCTGTGTTTTACAGATGAAGGGCACTCCTGAATTCTTAAATTTTTACGCGGCGTCTTTATTTTAATTGATTCCAGTATAGACGGTGCATCAATTTAATCTACTAAAATATTTCCAACAAACAAATACTTTAAAAACTCTCGTCTATTTTCCATTGTTGTCATTTGAAAGGATTTGCATCCAGTAAGATATGGTGGCAACCTCTTTAGGTTAACATGGCATGGAAAATTTAGGTCATAATACCATTCATTTTTCCATGTTATGTAGCGTATAAGCTTTTTTTGGATACTCTCAATATGTTGGATATGTTCATCGTAAAACGGACATCAGACATTGGCAGCATATATTCAAGTTGCGAGCTGACGTAGGCATAATACAGGATCTTGATTGTCTCGAGGTCACAAAATATCTCTCGCGCTTAGTAAAGCACATGTTTTCAACGAAAGTAACCCCTAGATCTTTATTTACGAATACTTTTAGTAAAAGTATGCCATTAATTTGATATTGTTGTATAACAGGGCTAACTTTTCGATGGAACGATAAACTCTTACACTTGTTGATGTTGAGGCTGAGATGGTTACACTCACACCATTTCGCTAGATTGTCGATGTCTTCTTGTAGGTTATGGGTATCGCCGATGTGTTCTACTATTTTAAAGATTTTGAGATCATCTGCAAACAGTAATACTTACGTTAGAGTGCTGTATTACTTCAGAAATGTCGTTGATGAAAATTATAAAGATCCAAGGACCAACATGGGAGCCTTGTGGTGTCATTGAAGAAGCATGAATTAATTCCGACATGCTATCATTAAGCTCAATATACTGAATGCGGTTACTCAAATATGATTTAAACCACGCAACAAACTGTTTAGAAAAACCGAACCCGTATAATTGTTCCAAGTTTAACAATGACAATCATTGATGGATTCAAAGGCTTTCGCAAAGTCAGTATACACCACATCAACTTGCTTATGCTTTCCAATTTCTTTAATGGTGTAGCTACTAAATTCAATAAAATTAGTTGATATTGATCTTTTAGGTATAAAATCATGCTGATGCTGTGAGATAACCAATGATCTAAATGAGTTGCATATACTAAATAGTTCTAGAGCTCGGTGAATATCCTCTATTTCAATCCGTGGTTTTAGAATGGTTACGTTGTTTTCACCATTGTTTGTATTTTAATACTTATCAATGTCTTCCGGCTTATAAACTGATTGAAAAAACTCCGCAAACATGTTTGATATAACCTGCGGGTTACAAGATTTACGTTCCTTGAATGTCATACACACCGGGTAACCATTAGTTTCACGTTTTTCTTTAAAAAATCTCCAAAAATGTTTTGGACCGATTCTTATTTTTTCCTTAATACGGCTAATGTAACTCGTATACTTTATCTCAAAGTATCTTTCGAAATTTTGGTTACACACAGTTAATTTCTGTTTGCTTTCGTCTGAACGGATTTTGAGATTTTCTTTGTAAGCCTTGTCTTTCTTGTTCTTAAGATTGATAAGTTTATTGTCGTACCATGGTGGATATTTGTTCGATTTAGCCACAGCAGTAGTAGGAACAAATGGTGCAACGCCCTCAAATATAATTTTGTAGAATTTCTCTACGTTAACATCTATGTTGCTGCTGATTAATTCATTAACCCAGCTAATCTGCTCAAGATAAAAATGAATATTTATTATGTCGGCTTTTCTAAAGTTGTAATACGGCTCTCTGTTTCGATGATTATCAATAACATTGCTGCCCTTGCTTTCAAAAATTATTTTTAGGGCTTTGTGGTTAATATCATTAATAACGAATGGTAATGGTAATTCATTTCTTTAAATAGATTTCGTTCATTTGTAAAAATCATATCTAAAATTTGGTCCAGACCATTCTGTACCTCGCAATTAGCAGCATTGTTGATTTCCATTATTGTGTCGCAGCAGGCGGTGTAAGACGATATCGGTGAGCCAGGTGGAACATATGCAGAGTAGATAAAAATTGACTTTATTTTTTATTTCGATTTTAACCCAAAATTGCTCGATGGGCAGGTTGGATATTTCAAATAACTCATTCAATAATGACGCATCAACCGCTATGAGTACTTCTCCGCCAGATTTTTTAGTACTTGTTAGCGGTGAACGGTCACATCTATAAACCACATATTGGCTAGGAAAGAATTCAGAACTCAGGATCCCTTTGTTAAATGATATTTAACAGATGATATAATAACCGGAAAGAGCGTTTTTAATACCAAATTTCGAAATTGAGCTGCTTTCGAAGACATTTTATTTACATTTTGGAAAATATTTCAGAGATCTTAATTAAGAATTTGACGCAAGTTTCCTCCTCATAATCGAAACTACTAAAATAAGCACGAATTGATGATTTCATCACTGACGGTGTTGAGTATGGATAATCTGACTTGTATACCCAATACCAGTCTTCCGCTTTGATTCAGACGATAAATATAGTCATGGACATTTGTACTATATCATCGCCAGTGTTTGTTGAAAAATTCTGAAGATGATGGCTGTTCGTCCAAATTAAAATGAATGGGATTTTTTCGTGCTTGGCTGCCGGCCGATTGTGTCGATGAAATTATATTAGCCGGTGTTGTGCTGGAATCGGAAAAGCTGACATGTTAAAGTTCAGAGGTGCTTTGTCTTGACCAATTTTGGTAAAACATGATTTAAGTCTAACAACCGACACATTACAGCGCTTTCCTTTTGCACCCAGCATGAATATTTTTCGTTGCTATATACTAACAAAAGGAAACGGACCCTTGTACAGAAGTTGCAGAGATTACCTTACTGCATCTGTGCGAGTAAAAACTTACAAATTATCTTCAAGAGGTGTGTTCGAATACATGTTGGTAACATCAAACGAGGCAACTTTGCCATTTGGTGGAATTCTTTCTATTCTATATTCCTAGAATTCCTATCTTGTAAACAGGTTCAATGTTATTTTTGATTGAGTAGTTCTTCTTATATTGTTACAAATTTTGCTATTTATCTTATATTGTTACAAAGCCGCAAATAAAATTATTTACGAATTTGCTATTTTTATTCGTGGAAGCTGAGTGCAATTAATAACATGTCTTATTAAAAAGCGATTTAAGACAAAAATTACCGGGGAAATTGTCTTGCGGTATTATTTTTATGTTCCGGAGATCTAAACATCAAAGTAAGATGTATTGAACGACTGAAATTTGCCACATTGTACGGCATAAAATCCAGACATCCTTGCATGTTTTTGCCTCTCAAAGTTATATGATTGCAGAAATTGTTTTGCATTTTTATTTTGAAGTTCACGGATTCTGAACGTAAACCTTCAGTTAGATGAATGTTTTGAGAAACTGATGTAATGTATTGCTCCAATTTTCGACAATTTTTGGTATTCTAATGTATCTTATATGCTTGACTGCTAGATACGTCATGCAATGGCACTTTCCTAAGTTTTACCAAATAACTTCCAATTGCAAGATTTACATTTTATTTTTTTGAGCTTTAAGATAAAGGGGAAAAATTACAAATGAAGTGCGAGTTACATTCTGAGTTGAGAGTTGTTCCCAGAAATTCCCGGGACAAATTTCCCGGTTACATTCTGAGTTGAGAGTTGTTCCCAGAGATTTGCATAAGCAATAAGGAAGTTGTTTTGAACAAAATTTGAAGACTTCGGAGAAGATTTTGTATTTTCTAATGGGACTCACTCAATTTCCAAATACATCCGCAGAGGGTAGAGACTAAATTTATGGGCTATCAAATAATTTTACTAAATTCGGTGAGATCCAAAAGGAGCAATGTTGTAATGGCTATATTGTAAAAAAACATATAAGATTTGACAAGAAGTTGGTGCAGCCAAACGGAGCGTTGATGGGATTGGCGTATTGGCTACATTCTCTAAGTGTTTGTTCCATTGGTACAAAGGCGCTTCTAATGGAAGATCCAAGGTGTTGGAACCATATTTGCTGTTGGGTGTTTTTTCTATGAAGAATAGTCCTACAATTTCTTTTTGAGCTATTGTAAGTAGAAAACTGAGTAGCCGTTACACTGTGTCTATAGAAACGTGACCTTACCAGAGAATGAGATTAAAACGTTCTTCTCGGTATCCTCAGCTTTCGTTTGGTTACAGTGAATGCGTTTTCTGATATTTTCCAAACCAAGCCGTTAAGGACGCGCTGTCCCTTTGCGTTTAGTAAAAAATGCCTCGCCAGTCAACGGAATATGTAAATTAACAAGCCGTATATTAATTTTAAGGCCTTTTTGATTCCTCCTGAAAATATATTTCTTCCGTTTTTCTATTGTGGACCTTCCAATGATCAAAACTTCAGATTATTCTGCCTAAGTAAAACTATAATAAAGTGTAACAAATTTAAGTGGATACATCTCAAGGACAGTGTTGGGTTTTTGGGGCCATTTTGTGAAAAACCAACTTCATCTCTGTAGACTTTTAAAATTCTATCGAAATCATCAAAAAAATGTAACGTCTCTTTGAAGCCACTATGGTGGAAGCTACTTCCACGACTCGAAATTTGAAGACGATTTGGGGAATTTTAGTTCTGATTCAGAACATTGTCCGATCATAAAACAAATTAAAGAATAATTTAACATCGTGGGTAATTATAAACAATAAGAATCATTAGTAAAATTTTAATTTCATTTTTAGTTAATTTCCCGGGATCCCGGGAAACTCAGGTTTATCGCTCCCGACTCCTGGGATTTTTAAAATAATCAGGAAAGTAACCCTCTAATTCCGAGAAATGGAAACGCAACAAAGTAAAACGCTCGTAATACAATTTTATACTAACAACATAAAATATTATCATGACCTAAAATTATTAATATAAAGTTAATGGATTATATTTTATATAAATCATAATTAATGTTATTAAATATGTAATAAGCAATAGGCAATATCAAATATAAAATAACATTTTGAAACATGTTTATAAAATATGTAAGAAAGATAAATCATGTAACTAAAAAACTTAGAATAGAGCATTCAATAAACTGACGCCAAAGAGCACAGTAACTATATATTGATTCCCGGCTCTAAAGAGACCGGCTTTTAAAAAATTAATAAATTGTTGAATTACTTATAATAAATGTTAAAAGGAAGTAAAGTAATTTGAGTTAAATATTTAATGTAAAATAAAATAATACTACACTCAACACTGCGCCAATTAAAAAACGGAACAGAAATTTTCTTCAAAAAAATACCCAAATTTGAACGCTTGCATCTTGGTGAAATAACACCTTTCAAAAAAAATATTTTTTCTCAAATCGGATAAAATACGTCAGTTTTCTGGTTTGTTATCTGTCAGCAAAATGAAGTATTCCCCGACACTACATCGTTGCTAGGCAACTTACTAAAAACAGTACTGGAAAGTATTCCTTGCCTAGGCAGAGAATACTTTCTAGTACTGATTATCATCTGTTTTTAAGAAATACATGATATAATTTTAATTTATTTAGTTTTTATTATTATAATTGTAAAATTACATATTTAACAACTATTTATTATTGGTTATATTTACATGAATTGTACAATTTGTACAGGTGTTGAAAATTGGCGCAGATGCATTACAATTAAGGTTAGTTGTCGCCACTGATGCACTATTATCGTTTATTTCGGTCATGTTAGGGTCCACATCTGGATTTTGTTCGGTAGTATTGAAAATTTTTATCTCGGTCATGTTACGGTCCACACCTGGATTTTGTTCGGTGGTATTGAAAATTCTGTTTGCAACTTCAATTTTATTATTTAGAGAATCATCAATGTACCCTTCAGCAACCGTTGCCGATTTCCAACCACCATGTCTCTTAAGGCAAGTCAAATCTGCACCTGTATCTACCAATATTGTAGCAGATGATCTGCGAAAACAGTGCCCTGTATATTCTATCGCATTTGGCAACTTCAAATAAGTAGCTACAGTTTGAGGCAATTTGCCAAACTGATGTATGCCCACTACTTGTCTGTTACCTCTACCGTTTGTTAATTTGAAAAAGAATCGAGGGTTATCGAAATCAGTGGGACGTAATGCTATGTATCTACGATATATTTCGATATACGCTTCATTTACAATAAATGATCTTGGCTTGTTCGTCTTGTTAACAGGAATGGTAATCAATATCCTATTTCCCAAATCTTGAATGTCATTCAAATTTATTCGGCATAGTTCATCTTGACGACATGCGCCAGAAATTCCAACGTACATCTTAACATACTTTTGCCATTAAATATGTATCATCTGGAGCAAGTTCCATAAATGTTTCTATTTGTTGTTTCGTTAAGATTTTGGATTTTTTAGGCTTATATCCATCTGACTAACGTTTCAGTAATGCGCGTAGTTTTCCATATTTAGATATATCAACATTATTGTTAATGCTAAGCGTCGACCTCACCATGGAATAGTTGGACCATAAGGTTTACGGTTTCATCTTTTGACATAAATCCGAAAAATATGCAATTAAAACGTTTTCGGAGATTGAATTGGCCTTGTTATTTATGCGATAATCCATAAAACGCTTGTATGCATTTTCGTACTTCTCCCTCGACTTCTGCGGCAACAAATTTAGTGTAGTCAATCTTGCTATCTCCAAGATGCCAGGCGGAGTACCTGGGATTGAATTATCAAAATTGCTGTCCATTATATTTAAACTAAACCACAAATTAACGACGGGTATCGTTTGCTCTGACAGACCTTTAAATAAATTGACAGCGCACGCGATTGTTATAATTCTAAGGTAACTTTGATAGTGAAATCTATTGAAAATATAAATTGGAAAATTTTGCGTATTTTAAAGAATATAATGAATAAAATGGATAATCTGATATACTGCCGATTAGAGAAAAAATCGTATGTGCAACTCGTGGAAAAACTATAATTCCCGGACTCTTATGGTTGCTGGAACTCGGCTGACGCCTCGTCCCAGCAACTTCCATACTCGTCCGGGAATATATCGTTTTTCCTACACGTTACACAATATACTATTGTTTCTAGTTGAAGGAAATTTTGTTTTCTTTTCGATACTGGAAACCGTTTTATTTTATTTTTTTTTTTTACGACTTTTTTGAGTAAAACAAAAGATGTCTAACCATAAATGAACTTGCTCGATATTTCATTTAAAAATCCAAATCAGCCATTTTATAGAGAATTTAGAAACCTTGCAAAATTATACTAGGAAAATTTCTATGCGGCCACTCCTTGTCGAGTTATTGAAGTTGTAGAGATAACGTATTAAAAAGCGTAGAAGTAAATTTTTTTTATCTTGTAAACTTAGTACTCTACGATAAAATTTTAAGTCACTTTAATACTTATTGTATTTAATCAAAACAAATTCCGAATCTACAATGCTTTATTCAGATTACTTTTCTATTCCATATAACGAGCTGCGTTAACTAGATCAACACTTGTATTTATATATTATTGAGTGGAGCTCGTTTATGTAAGTTCTTGCAGCTGTGCGTGCTCATACACAACACTCTCCCCGGCTTATTGTTGACCTTATGTCCCCGGTGTAAATCGAACTACTGGTATGCGAGTTCGATTAGATCGTCTTGGCAATGTTTGATCTTCCTCTGGCATAGATTGGCTCAAACTTGGTTGTTTATTTGTTGAACGAGCAACCGTAGAACGATAATTATCTGGTTTATCTGCGGTGTTCATTCTATCAAGTAATCGCTGTGCGAATGAATAGGTATCCTCATTTTCTTCGATACGGGGACGTATTTGATTTTGATGTCGCCTCATATCGCCTTTATCCGTTGACACAATGTACATCTTAGTTCCTAATTTGCGACTTATAGTTCCTCTGAACCACTTTGGCCCTCGTACTGAAAAACCTCTCGCGAATACCGCCTGATTTACTTGGAATTTCGGCACGTCCTCTGACTTAGCCGTTGACGTGGGCACATCAACGATAATGCTGTTTTGGGTTGACGCCCGTGAATTTTCTCAGCTGGCGATTTACCACAGGAAGGATCAGGCGAAAACCGATAGGTGCTGAGAAATGTCAGCAATGCGTGGCCGGTTGAACCACCTTCGTATATCTTCTTTGTCATCGCGCTTTTAAAAGTTCGCACGAACCTCTCTGCTTCTCCGTTTGATGCTGGATGAAATGGCGCTGTTGTCAGATGTTTGATTCCGTTCTGATGGCAAAATTCAAAGAACGTATCCGAAGTAAACGCCGTACCGTTATCACTTACGACCGTGTTCGGCAAACCCTCAATTGCAAAAATCGCTTGCAGAGCCCGGACGGTCGATTGGGCAGTAATGTCCTGCATCTTTATAACATATGGATATCGAGAGAAGGCATCCACACACAGCATCCACATGCTGCCCAGAAACGGCCCCGCAAAATCTAAATGTATTCTTTCCCACGGTTTCACTGCTTCTGGCCAACTTTTGAATTCTCTAGGTGCCGCTGACGACATTTCTTGACAACTGGAGCAACATTTGATCATCGCTTCGATATCTTGATCTATCTGTGGCCACCAACAGTAACGGCGAGCCATCTGCTTGGTTCGCACCATACCCCAATGCCCTTCATGTAACATTTTCAGCACAGACTTTCGTAAACTGGCTGGTACAATTACTCGGGTGTAGTCCGTCTGCAATAGTAAAACATTATTAAAATTAGAAATAGACTTTTGTATTACGCCATATGCCCGCAGCTGCTCGTCTTTGATGGTATCCGGCCAACCTTCTTTTACGAAAGTTCTAATCTTCGACAATACTGGGTCTCGAGCCGTACATGTTGCTACTCTCTCAGAATCGATCGGGAACTGATCAAGCTCTTCGGTATATATTTGATTAATCTCGAGCATATCTTCGCCTCTGTCGAATTGATTATCCGGACCCATGGGTAATCTGGAACATGCGTCAGCATTTGCGTGCTTAGCCGTCGGACGGAAGCGCATTGTATTATCGGTCACTAATTCAAACTGGCGTCCATACAGGTACTGATGAAATTTCCGGCATCCAAATATTACTGATAATGCCTCCTTCTCTACCTGACTATAACGCATCTGGTGTTTATCCAGGGTTTTAGACGCGAAAGCTATGGGGTGCTCGGAACCATCGGGGTACACATGTGATAGCACAGCCCCAATACCGTACTGTGACGCGTCCGTCGCCAATACCAGAGGGTATTCTCTGCGATAATGCACTAACTTGGTTGCCTCGACGATGTGTTGCTTAATTTGTTGAAACGAATCCTCTTGTTCTTTCAACCATCGGTATGGAACGTCCTTTTTTCGGAGGTAAATGCCCTCCAAAGGTGCTGCCAACTGCGAAAAATTCGGAATAAATCTATTATAATAATTTACTTTACCAATGAATGCTTGGAGTTCCTTTAAATCCTTTGGGAAAGGCATCTGCTCGATTGCCTGAAGACCTTTCGTGGTAGGCCGAATTCCCGCAGCATCTATTATATGACCCACATATTCAACCTCGGTCTGAACAAATTTACATTTTTCCCGATTGACCCTCAAATTTGCCTCCCGCATTCGTCGAAGAATTTCCTCTAAGTTCTGTATGTGCTCGTCTTCTGTTGCCCCCGTAATTAATATATCATCTAAATAGCTAGCTACATGTGACATACCGCATGTAAGTTGCTCGATGAATTTTTGTAAAATGGCTGGTGCACTGGCAACTCCGAATGGCAACCGTTGATACTGATATAGACCAAAAGGTGTCGTAATACCCATCAGCTGTTTGGACTCGTCATCTAACTCAATTTGCAGGTAAGCATCGCTTAAATCTATTTTGGAAAACTGTTTCCCTCCTTGAAGACGGTGAAACAATTCTTCCACCCGGGGTATCGGGTACTGTTCGATAAATAATTGTGGGTTTACTGTAACCTTGAAATCTCCACACATGCGAACATGATTGTTAGCCTTTTTTATTACAACAATGGGAGCAGCCCATTGACTGAATTTAACAGGCCTAACAACCTCCAAAGCCTCCAATCTTTCTATCTCTTTCTTTACCACTGCCATCTGCTCGAATGGAATCGGTCGCGACTTGTAAAACTTAGGCACCGAGTTGGGTTTCATGATCAAGTGGGCTTTGAACACCGAACAACGACCCAAGGTTGGCTCGAAAACTTTCCCAAATTTGTGGCATAGGGAATCTATTTTGTCTTTCTGCTCAACCGCACAAACAAAACCCTCTTCAAACTGCCAAGTTTCTTTGGAAATTTTGAATCCGAACCGGTTGAACCAATCCATTCCGAAAATGTTCGCTCCATTTGCATCGGTAACCAATATTTTAAAATTTAACCTAAGATTTTGGTATTTTGCCACGACGTCTAAAATACCACAAACTGGAATGTCAACATTTCCGTACGCTTTCACGACTGTATTGACTGGTGTAAGCTCTGGTTTATGTAGCTGGTTATAACCGTCCTTTCCAATCATGGACACTGATGCACCCGTATCCACTAAAAATTGTAAAACTATTCCATTAATTTCGATTGGAATAAACATTTTCTTCCCGATTTGCTGAAGTTCGAGCACTGCCTCTTGTTCCAAACAAGACATCTGTTCTCGAAAACCATCCAAAGAGTCAATTGAACCGTTAGTAAACCCTGCATTATCACTCGACTGAATTGAAACAAACTCCAACGATGATGCACTCACATTACCCTCTTCGGCATCTAACGTATAAATATCTTCATTTGATTGTCTCCCTCGCGCTCTACTTCTTTCTCCGGAACTGCCTCGTCCTCGCCCTGTCATACATACGGATGCTATGTGACCGTATTTATGGCATTTTCGACATTCCACCTTCAAAAATCTACACTCGTTTCGCTGATGGTTGACTCCACATCCCGGACATGAACGATCTCGACTATACGACCGATTCGATTCGGATTTCGACTGGCTCCGTGATTTGTTCTCCGTTTGAGAATTAAACGCATTTATTTCTGGACTCGACTCATTGTCCCGCTTCAATATGTTTACTGCCGCTTGCGTCTGCTCGTATGCGTTCGCCAACAACAAAACCTCGTCTAGCGTAGGGTTTCCTTTCTGCAGACCAGCTGTCCGGACCGGCTCATGTTTCGTGTGTAGGATAATCATATCCCGTATTGCATAGTCGGTGTACGAACCACTGCAATTCGCGCACTTGAACGCGCATGATTTGGCCGCTTCTCTCAAATCCGCAACCCATGTAGCATATGTGTCAATTGGCTGCATTTTCATGTTCATGAATTTGAAACGACCAGCTAATACATGTACTGTACTACTGTAGAACTCAGTTAATTTTGCAATAATATTGTTGAGATTTTCATTATCCAGTTTCGTTTCCCCGTACAGTTTCATCAATACGTGGTAAGTCTCGGACCCTATCCATGATAAAAAACACGATTTCCGCTTACCGTCATCTTTCACCTCATTTGCGATGAAATGTTGCTCCATCTGCGCAACATACTCTTCAAATGCTTCCCTCGTTCTATCAAAAGTATGAAACGATGGTACGCACTGTATTTGTTCAGCTGGCCGTTGCTTCATTTGCTCCATAACCGTTTGCAAAAAAATCTGCTGATTTTACATCATTTGCCTCATGACCTCTTTAATATCCTCCATTATAGTTGCTTCTGCTTTATCTTTATGTTTTATTTTTTTTTTTTCTCTCGTCGCCAAATATTGTATTTAATCAAAACAAATTCCGAATCTACAATGCTTTTTTCAGATTACTTTTCTATTCCATATAACGAGCTGCGTTAACTAGATCAACACTTGTATTTATATATTATTGAGTGGAGCTCGTTTATGTAAGTTCTTGCAGCTGTGCTCATACACAACAATACTAAAACTTTAACATACTAAAACTTCAATAACTCAACAAAGAGTGGCCGCACAGAAATTTTCCTAGTATAATTTTGCAAGGTTCCTAAATTCTCTATAAAATGGCTGATTTGGATTTTTAAATGAAATATCGAGCAAGTTCATTTATAGTTTCAAACAGCAGCAAATTTATTTTTATTTTAGACATCTTTTGTTTCACTCAAAAGAGTCATAAAAAAACAAAATAAAATAAAACGGTTTCCAGTATCGAGAAGAAAACAAAATTTCCTTCAACTAGAAACAAAATTTTTTTTTTGAAAGGTGTTATTTCACCAAGATGCAAGCGTTCAAAGCTGGGTATTTTTTGGAAGAAAATTTCTGTTCCGTTTTTTAATTGGTGCAGTGTATAACAAACTTATAAAAACGTGGTAATATTTGTAATATAAAGTTTAATTAAAAGTGAACAATTTAAAGGAATAATCTCAAGATTGCGAGTAAAAGAAGTAAAATGTTCGATTTAAATCAACAACAAAAATGAATCTCGAACAGGTCGAACAACAGTTGTTACAGCAGCAACAACAGTAACAACAATTACAAAATCAAATTAATGTGTTGCAACAACACGTGGTAAACGAAGAAACAATAATGCAAGTCATTAAAACCACCCGGGTTGATCTAAGTCCAGATCAAATTATACGAAACTTCAATGAGATCCAAGCTTTTTCAGGGGGAAGATACGTACCAATTAAAATTTTTCTTGAAAAGCATCATAGATACCGAAAGTCTTTACAGACAAATAACGAAGAACTCAAGCAATACTGCTTAAGGAAGCTGATTAACACAAAATAATTGGGAATGCCAGAGGAACCATCATGGAAATACCTGAGATTCAACGAACCTTGGCAAACGTCATTAGGCAGCTAAAATTGAGATATAGACCAAAAAACGCAATCCATCAGTTACTTCACAATGCGAAGGAAATAAAGATATTTAGTCTTAAAGACATTTTTAATAAATTAAATAAATTTAAGAGTGATTTTGATGATAATTTGAATTTCACATATTACTCAATAGACATTGAATTAGTGTAGATATTAAAATCAAAAATAATTCCTCTAGTTCAATTACAAATAGAAGTCGTTATTTGAACTAGACAATTTTCTTTGCAAATCAGAAATATACCTGTCAGAGGATATAATTAAAACCGAATTTAGAATAAATCGAAATAAAGAATTTAATTTTAAAACAAATAATAAAACGTATTCTCAAAACAAAAACCCTTATAGAAACAATAATATTAACCCTTGTGGACGCACCCGGCTACCCGGGTAGCCATTTCAATTTTAAATATTTGTGGGGACTGCAATTTTGAAGTTAGACGTATCTAGCTTCTTGACATCCAAGATTTGACTATTAGTTTTCGATTTTTGTATAGAAACTGGATAAAAATTATTTCTTGATGGAGTTATACGTAAATAATTTTTTTTACCCTTCTAACGCACATCCGGCCACCCCCAGCCAGAACAAAATATAAGGAAAAGACTTAGTTTTATTTTAATCTATTTTAAATTGTATATCCCTATTGCGTTCCGCTATTGAAATTTTGTATACACATTTAAAAATATATTATTTTATACCAGTGTTCGCAAGGAGTTGGTTATACCGTGCCAATACAATTATGTTTTCAAATGATTGATTTTCTGCGTGCCAAATCAAAATATAATATTTAAATATAATATTAAGGGTCACCAGAGTTCTATTTTAAGATGCATTTTATTATTCCAAATCTCGGGCTCGAAGTATTAACCCGAGACAATTGCCTTAGGCCGTTCTATTCCTAATTCTTTTCAACATGTTCATCTATAAAAATACGAACCCACAAGGATATTTGCTAAGACCATGTATAGTAAGACTTCTCGTATAGAACTAAATGCATAAGTAATAGTTGCTTTCCAATCGACCAACCGCAAGCACCCGCTAGTGAACCGCTAGTAGAATGGTTTTAGTCTTCGCTAAATTTCTATAGATAATTTAGCGAAGATAAAAACCATTCTACTAGCGGTTCACTAGCGGGTGCTTGCGGTTGGTCGATTGGAAAGCAACTAATATGTAGGGTAGCGATTTATAGCCATAGGGTACCAACCGCCAATATAGTCGAACGAACAAAAACATCAAAAGAGAATATAAAAACAACGATCCATAAGTTTTTTCTCATCATCTTTCTATATCAATTTTGAAGAGCATAAAAATGAGCGTAAAAATATATTTTGGTTTTTTGTTTCTAATTTCATTTTGAATTCTTCAGTCTTTCAGTTCAGTTTCAGTTTATCACATCGTTGCATACGGGAATGGTTCGTTGATGATTTGTATTTAGAATTTTTTTATTTGAATATTAATATTAAAACATAGATTACATATTTTTATTTTTATTAAATTTTCACTTGCATTTTTTGATTTTTTATATTATACATATTTGAGATTTAGCATAATTAATGCTTACAAATACGTTTTTATTTAAATACGTAATGTACATATGCACATTTTAACAATCAATTTTATTTTATTGAATTTATTTGCTTTTTTTATGCGTATTTCGAATAAATTCTGATTTGTAAGAGAATTTCCTTCCTCTTTTTTGTGTTTTTAGTTTTTAGTATATTTCATCGCTTTTACATATTACATATTTTATTATATATACATTTTTTATTGAGTTGTCCAACTAAATAGCTATGTCTCAAGTCTGTGGCATACAATGTGCTGTCCGCTCATGTACAGCTTCAAGAAGAAGCAATCCAGATAGAAAATTTTTTAAATTTCCTTCAAACGAAGAGTTATTTAATGTTTGGATTGATAAATGTGGCTTGTTGAAGGAAACCAATTTACCGAAAAGGCTTATTGTTTGTGAAAAACATTTCGACTCGAAATTAATCGGCAAGCGCAAACTAAAACCAAAATCTATACCAGAATTTTATTTATATTATCCTGATTTAAAAAGCAATATCGAAGTACCGGAACGCTTCCAAAATATAAAAGTTTACGACAACAAGCATAAACGTGATGAGACGATGATTTCCTCATTCGATGAATATGATAAAATGTCTTCAACTGCTAAAAGTAGTCAACAAGAAAATATTCCATCATACTGCAGTAATTGTTTTTTAAATATAAAAAATTGCTTTTACTACAAAGAAAAATTTGAAAAATCACTAAAAACTATAAAAGCTTTAAAAACCAAAGTATTCCTTGGCGCAAAAAAAAAAATTATTTTAAATATTAAGCTCGGTATGCTGCTCGAGCGAAGATAAATTTCCTATACAAAATACATGTAAAATTTAGCTAGCTAAATGCAAACTAAAAACTTTCGCTCACGGTTTCGCTGATTGGTATGCTGCTCTACGCGAAAAAAAATCAAACTGATAGTTTGCGTATTGTAATTTAGTTGGCTCTGCTAAAAATGTCTACACAAATTTTGCAGCAAATTAAATACACGGTGCATAATTTTGATATTTCTGATACGAAATAAAAACAAACAAAAGACACAATTTTTAAACCACACAGCGAAGTATAAACTCAAAATGTCAGAAGAATTGGCAAAATGTATCTCTACACAAAGCTCTACACAAATTGTTTAGCTCCAAATTTATCTGTACGTTTGTGTAGACCGCGTAAAAATTTAGTTTAGCTCGAGCAGCATACCGAGCTTCAAGTAAAAGCGCTCACCACCAAGTTAAATCAACTGCGTAAAATAAAACCTATATCTGTACAGATAGATTCATTACACAATTTAAGCCCGGCTGCAAAGGAATTTGGCAAAATGATTTTGTCGAAGAAAGCAAAGGAATGGCCAATGGAACAGAAAAAAATTGCCCAACAAATTTATTTTAAATCCCCAGCATGCTATAATTTTCTTCGAGAAATTTTAAATTTTAAAATACCCTCAAAATCATCAATATGTCGATGGACCCTGATAAAAAATCTCAAACCAGGTTTAAATGAATCCATTCTGTTGGGATTAAAAAATGAAGTAGCGGAAATGGATAACAGTTCAAAAAAAATTATTCTTATTTTTGATGAAGTTGCCATTCGTCAGGACTTTGGGCTAGATACTCGATACTCGGATAAGCAGATAAGCAGTTATTTTTTGCGAATTTGCTAGAAATGTTATACACGATAATTTAGCAATCCAATTTGTTTCTGAATTTCAGAAAATGGGCTACTTTAACGCACTTTAACGTTTGTGCTGAATACAAAAATATATTTTACTTTGCTAAAATAATCGAGTAGTCTACGCAAGCAAATTTTCAATTAGCAAACCCGCCATATTTGCAGAGTTGCGAATTGCTAAAGTATCGAGTATCTGGCCCTTTGAGTATGACCATGTTTGCAATGTTGTTGACGGCTTCAGTCAAATTAATAATGATAGGTTCAAAACCATGGCAAAATATTTGACGGTTTTCATGATCCGTGGATTATTCAAACCTTATAAATTTATGGTTTCTTATCACGCAACAGAAAAAAACATGGATGGAATAACTTTGTCTAAAGTTCTTTTTAACACTATAGAAGTTTTGGATGACATTGGACTTGATGTTATAGAAATCGTGTGCGACCAAGGTC
Source organism: Tipula helvola (assembly GCA_963556165.1). Lineage (NCBI taxonomy): Eukaryota > Metazoa > Arthropoda > Insecta > Diptera > Tipulidae > Tipula > Tipula helvola. The sequence goes on from CAUVYM010000383.1 coordinate 74,073, forward strand.
CAAACAATCGGAAGTGTTACAGTACCCTCGGAATAACTGAACAGAAGCCTTACTTTCATTTTAAAAATAAAACAATTTTTGCTTTATACGACTCACCTCATTTAGTAAAATCCATCAGGAACAATTTAATGAGCGTTGACCTTAAAACACCAGACGGAATAGCCAGCTGGACCATTTTAAATGAACTTTTCGAATATTAAAAAAATTGCAACACAAAATTATTTCCAAAATTAACATCTCGACATATATATCCCAATGCTTTCGAAAAAATGCGGGTAAAGCTAGCTACGCAAGCGTTAAGTCGCACGGTAGTGGCGGCAATAAAAACAATGGACGAATTCGAATCATTATCGATGAATTGTAGAAATCATGCAATTTCTACGGCTAATTTTATCGAGAAAGTTGATAGAATATTCGACAATTTAAATAGCAAACATTTGTTTAATTCAAATCCCCAAAAATGTGGCTTGAAACTAAATAATTTGGTTCATGCAAATTTGAAAGAAATGTTGGAATATTTTGAAAATGTTAAGCCATGTACAAAAAAAAATATATTCTGTTTAAGTGGTATACGTCAGACAATTAGAGGAATTTTACTACTTTCGTCTCAACTTATTGAAAACAAGGAGGCTGATTACATTTTGACGTCTAGACTTAATCAAGATCCCATTGAGAATTTCTTTAGTTTAATAAGACAGCGCGGTGGTAACAGCAATAACCCATCTGTCCACGAATTTAACCATCTTGCCGCAAAGATTATGACAATGAAGTTTTTAGAAAACTCATTTTTGACAAATTGTGAACCTGACGATGATGAGATGCTTTTAACAGAGTTTTCCTCGTCGCTTGCTGAAGAAAACTGCATCTCAACTCGTGAACTAGAAACAAGTTCTGGTGGTACATGTAACATTATTGAAAATGAGCAATTGGATACTATTATATTGTGATATTGAGCCTGAAACTATAAATGATTCATCAATTAAATATTTCATCGGTTACGTCGCTTACAAAATTTTAAAAAGAACAAATTGCGAAAATTGTAAGAATATTTTAATAAAGGAAGATGAATCAATTAAAATGAAAAATGAATCATTCATATTTTTTTAAAAATTATACGAGCAACACGCAATTTGGATCACTTCACCCTCCAACTGAATTGTTTTTCACAATTTCAAAATTGCATATACACATTTTTGCCGAAATTTTTGAAACCAAACCACATATTGCAAATATTAAGAAATATATATCCGAAAGCTGCGTATCAGGTACAAACAAAGTTCTGGAATATAAGTTTTGGTTTGATGAACAGAATCCATGCTACTATCACAACTTACAAATACTTGATTTTATGCTACTTGTTCTATTGAGAAAGCATAGTAAGTGGAATTCTAAAAAATATAAAACTACTTATACTGAAAATAATAAATCCTGTCGTAAACTAAAAATAATAAAATCTTAATTTTAATGATTCGCATATGATAATGGGACTATAATTTACAAGCAGTAATGGAGAAATTAAAACTTGAATAAAATTTTTTTGATGTATTTTTGTAATTTTTATTAATAAAATTGAAATATATTTTAGAAACACTTTTGAAGAAATTTGTTTTATTTAGGCTAAAAAATCTCATGATTCTACTAACTCGCAACAGATCCAACATTTCAAACGTCTTATTTCTTATCTATAGGCATAGCAAATTTTGGTCACATTTCATTTTCAAATTTCGATTTTCCTTACTAATCGAATAAGGTAGAATAGACAGCTCGGAAAATTTCCACTTCGAATCATTCCAATCAACGCCAGGTAAACGTGTTCATTTCAGCCTCTGCAAGACCTTTGGGAATTATTTTAAGGATAGGGATATCATTGCTGTTTGAATTTAATGAGCTTCATCCAGAAGGATTTGATGAGTGTGGATGACACTATGTTGGTTATTAAATAGATCAGAGAAATCTTTATTCCATGAGTCAAGTTTCGCTTTGATGTTAACATTGGATTTCTACTCTAGTCCCAAATGTTATTAACATAGGTCTGGTAATTCCTTCATAGAAATTACGTTAATTACTGAGTTATTAGCATTTCTAATTATTATTAGTACTAAAACCGGATTTTAAAAATATTGCATTGCTTTTCTTAAATAAATTGGAGAAAATGACCCTTAATATCCTTCCCACAAACTGTCATTACTCCTTTATTCTGTGAAGCTTTTAACGTCTATGAACTCGTTTAGGTGTCCGCCCTGCAATTATTGTTTAACGTCATTGCTTTTATTGGCAACTGCAAAACGTTTTGCCACTAAAATTTTCGGTATCTACCAAACAGAAATCATTCCTCTGTCGACCACACAGCGTTACTGTTAACTAAATATTGGCTGTATCATCCTTTTCACAGTGAAGGTTTTATGCGCTCTTCTGTTATCCAATTGTACTAAAAATGGGTGACGGAGAAAAATAATTAAATGCTGTCGGTCAGCGATCTGCAGGAATACCAATATACATATTTAAATTTCAGTAAAACTCACGCTTTTACATCACACTCCAAAGGGAAATAATCGACGGCGAAAAAAACGTTTAAGAGCTTACCAAAACAATCCTTTCAGCGAAATATGCATGGCCGTACTTCAGCTTCTTATCGTAATTAAAGTACTTCCGGTAGTTGAATACATTTCATCAATCAAAAATTTCGTCACTTCTGCGTATTCTGAAAAGTTTTCAAAAATTCTACATAGGGGACTATTATCTCCTTCCATGGATCATCAGCGCAGGTATCAATGGAGATTTGCATATGGAAAAGCTTAAAGCATATTAACGAACGAGTAACCACTCCACAGCAAATAAATTCAATTATTAAATTATTATTTCTCTTCCTTCCCAGTTAACTGTTCGTATAAATAGTCGCCATTTCAGGAATTGGCGCGGGTCTATAATTTCAAGCTGGTTGGCCAAATTTTTACCGTGGGCCATACTTTGGGCTGCACTGAGTTAGGGCATCAGAATAATGTTTTTAATATCAATGGACTAAAACAGTTGATACAAAAACACAACCTATCCTTTCATAATAATTTTTAAATTTATAAATTCGAATGTACTCCTTTAAAATATTTATTTTTATAGGTAAAATTACGTATTCATATATTTTACACAATGAGTACATTCAGCTCCACCAACTGTTGGCAACATGTTGAGTAACACCAACATGTTGAGTAACACCAACTGTTGGCAACACGTTGAATTGTGAAAATTTGCATGAGTAAAAATACATACGAACTTATTTCTTATCTACATTCATTTATTCAATTTCCCATTTTTATATTTCTGTGGTTTTTTTGAGAAACTAGTTAATTGCATTTTTGTCGATTTTGAGTTATGAATGAAAATAACTCGAGAATTCCCTTAAATTTAAAAAATTAATTTCGGATCTCCAATATATTCCCCCATTTTCCCGGAAAATCTAAATAAAATTGATTATTTACTACTAAGCTAATGCGATTTTTTTATTTCAACTTCGTTTTCTGAGTTTTTTTTTCAAAACAACCACAGATTTTTTTAAACTACGAAACAGAAACAAAACAACGATATTTAAAAACTCGACCTTGAAAATGATGATGATGAATGAGAAAGAAAAAGAGAGTTACTAAATATAATTTTTAATTTTCATTTATTTAAGCATAATGATTAGAAGTTCTACTGTAAAATTATGAAATATTTTTTTTCTTAAATTATTGTTGATACAAGAAGTCTATATATAAATGGTTTTTGATATTTGGAACAAACATTTTTTATCTATCTATTTCAAATATGTATTATGAAATGGTGTGTTAAAATTCTGTTACACGATGATCTGGCATCGTCAACTAAATGGTCAAGTAGGTTTAAGTAGATGAAGTAAAACGATTCAGAATTCTAGATCTTCTTACGAATTTCCAGTTTTAAATCTTTACGCGTGAGAGTTAACCTTTCTGCTAATCGTATTTCTCTGGAATTATGTATGTTTAAACTTTTACTTTTTAAAAATATGTTATCACCTAGTAATTTACTTTCGAACTTTCCGTATTTGTCGAAAATACTTGACATTCATTTCAACGGTGGTTGTTTGTATGGCCAAATTGATTTCGTGTTTTCCTAGTTCTGCAGCATTTCAATAGTTAGGTTAGGTTAGGTTTGGGTGGCGGTCCACCAGGACCAGGCATAGACACAAAAAGGTCCGTAGCCATACCACAAATTAAAAAATTTTCCTCCAACTCATTGAAACCACTTTGAGCTTGCTATGAAGCGCTGGATACTCCTGACGTCCTTCTCGCTGAGCTCCGCCAGGTCGTTGAAAAGGTGTGCCCCTAGAAAATTCAGTCTGTTTTGTGCCAGACGAGGACAGGTGCAAAGAAGATGAAGTACTGTCTCTTCCTCCTCTTCGTCTTCGCAACTACGACAGTAGTCATGTGAGAAGAAACCAAGTCTACTTGCATGTCTGCCTATGAGACAGTGCCCCGTAATCACTCCAACAACCACACTGATCTGACTCCGCTGAAGTGAGATCAGCTGTTTGGATCTCGCCAAGTTCAACTTTGGCCAGATTTGCCGAGTTATTACGCATGAGGTACTATTTGACCATCTGTCATTCGTCAACTTACTGGCTTCCTCCTGAAGCAGCAGTTTACATACCGCAAGAGGAATTTCAATATCCTTTTTGCTGTTTGAAATGTGGTCCGTTGTACCACGTCGAGCCAGTTCATCGGCTTTCATGTTCCCCGTACTAACGAAATGTCCTGGCACCCATATGATATGGATGTTGAACTGATCTGTCATCTCGTTAAGAGATGAGAGACAGCTCTGGACTACTTTCGACGTGAGAAGGTGTGATTGAAGCGCTTTAATGGCTGCCTGACTGTCCGTATATATGCGAATATCACTAGTCGATATTACATTATACCTCAACCAGTCCGCGACTTCCTTTATCGCAGTTACCTCAGCTTGAAAAATGCTGCAGTAGTCAGGGAGACGAAAGGAGAGGTTTAACATGAGTTCCTCGCAGAACACCCCAGCCCCTACTCCTCTATCCCGTTTTGAACCATCAGTGAAGAAGTTCAAAACTCCTGGTTCCAAAACTGTATCCATCGTCCAGTCCTCTCTAGATGGTATAATAGTCCGGAACTTTCTATCAAAAGATAGTGACGGGACAGTATAGTCGGTGGTCTTGGGAAGCCCTTTGTTACAAAGTATAGATGAGTGCCCTGTGTTATTACAGGTCCACATTAAGGTGGATTTCAGTCGCATGGCAGTGCTAGCTGCCCACTGTTTTCCCATGATATCTAGAGGAGTTAGAAATAGCAGAGTCTCCAGTGCCTGAGTGGATGTGCTCCTCATTGCACCACTGATCCACAGAGAGATTGTTCTCTGAACTTTTGTCAACAACTTTAGGTTGACAGTTTTGTCCAGAGCAGGCCACCAAACTGTTACCCCATACAGAAGAATGGGTCTAACTACTGCTGTGTATAGCCAAAGGACCATGTGGGGATCCAGCCCCCAACCTTTCCCAATTGCATTTTTGCAGGAGTATAGCGCTACCGTAGCTTTCTTTACCCTTTCCGTAATATTCGGTTTCCAGTTTAATTTACTGTCTAAGACGAGACCCAAGAACTTTGCTTCACCTGTAAAAGCCAAGTTGAAACCATTTAAAGTAGGAGGATCGACATGAGGAATTTTATATTTCCTAGAGAAGAGAACCAATTCGGTTTTCTGTGGGTTCACACTTAGCCCACAACCATTGGTCCATAATGAAAGAATGCCCAGAGCATTTTGAATAAGCTCGCTAAGTGTCCCGGGATATTTTCCCCGAACGCCAATAGCGACATCATCCGCATAGGCAACCACCTTGAAGCCAGTATCCTCCAGCCTCAGCAACAGATCATTTATGACCAAGTTCCAGAGAAGGGGGGACAGTACGCCACCCTGCGGCGTGCCTCTGCTTGCAAATCTTCTGGCGGAGGATTTCCCCAGACTGGCATTTATGATTCTGCCTCTTAGCATCTGATCTATCCAGTCCTTAAGAGAATCCTCCACTCCTAGATTCGATAGTGCCCGAGTTATAGCCCCTGTTAGCACGTTGTTAAAGGCTCCCTCAATGTCCAAAAAGGTTACCATCGCGTAGTCTCCATATTCGAAAGATTTTTCAATGAAATATGTGAGAGAATGAAGAGCAGTTTCTACAGATCTCCCCTTGCAATAGGCATGTTGAGATTTGGACAGCTTTTCCGGCACAATCGTGCCTCTAATATGAGCTTCTATTTGTCTTTCCAGTATTTTAAACAGGAAAGAAGACAAGCTGATTGGTCTAAGGTCTTTGGGACTGCAATGTGAGCGTTTTCCCGCCTTAGGTATGAAGACAACCTTCACTTCCGTCCATTTACTGGGAATGTGACATAGTTCTAGGCTGCCTCTAAAAATTACCTCTAACCAGGGAATGGTTAGATCCGTAGTTTTTTGTATATCCGCAGGGATAATACCATCAGGCCCTGGTGACTTGTATGGTTTAAAACTGCTTATAGCCCACAGAATCTTTCTTCTGCTAATAATTTGACCTACGAGGCTGCTTGCCCTTTTACCTACTGATAAAGTAGGTGCAGATTCGGAACAACCAGGAAAGTGAGTCTCCAATAGTAGTTCCAGCGATTCCATACTATTTGTGGTCCATGCTCCATCCGGCCTTTGAAGGAAGCTTGGGATGGATGGACTAGTAGATAGTACTTTGCGAAGCCTGGACATCTCTGAAGACTCCTGAATTTTACCACAGTATAGTCTCCAAGATCTGTTCTTTGCGCTTCTTAGCTGATATTTGTAAATTTTGAGGACTTCCTTATAGGAGTCCCAGTCTACAGCGGCTTTTGTTTTCCTTGCTGTTTTGAAGAGTCTCTTGCACCGTTGACGTATTTGTTGAATCTCCTTTGACCACCAAGGTGGCCGAGATTTTCCCCTAGGCCTGCTAAGAGGGCAAGAGCCTAAAACCGCTTCATTAAAAGCGCTGGACAGTTCGTCCACTAATCCATCGAGTTCTACCGTAGTTTTTGGAGGTTCAGGCACCTGCACTGGTAGTGAATTCCCCAGAATAGTTCTGAAAATATCCCAGTCGGTTTTCCTCCTGTTCCTGTAGAGAGGGCTGTTCGGAAAGACCAAGCTCATTTCAAATTGAAGATAACAGTGATCAGAAAAAGAGTGGTCTTCCGAAACTTTCCAATTTAATAGTTTGGTCGTCAAAAAGTTTGAGACAAGTGTAATATCCAATACCTCCTGTCTATTTCTATTTATAAAAGTCGGCTTATTGCCTATGTTACATATATGAAGGTTAGTACTTAGAATGTAATCAAGGAGTAACTCACCTCGTTCATTTGTGTCCGTACTTCCCCAGATTGTGTGATGAGAATTTACATCACTCCCAAGGATGACTCCAACCTTACGCTTCTGAGCCTCCAAAATTGCCTCACCCAGAATGACTGGTGGAATGTTCACTGCATCATAGGCCAGGTAGGCTGATATTAGCCAGAGGCTTCGTTTATTGACCTCAATGCTGACCGCTGCCACATCTTCATTGCTGAAATTTGACAGCAGAAAACAATTTATATTATTTTTAACGAGAATGCACGACCGAACCCTACCTTCTTGTTCCGTGTGCATTAATCTATAACAGGGTGTCTTGAGTCCAAGTACCCGGTCACCAGCCACCCAAGGTTCTTGGATCAAGACAATATCCGTCCCTTCCTTTCCAATTTTTAAAAGTAGAGCAGCTGATGCTGCCTTTGAGTGGTGTAGGTTAATCTGCAAGAACGTCACCATTCTTAGACTTCCTTCCCTACCACTGTATCACCAGAGTCCTCCCCTGATGATGTGAAGTCCTCTGAGATTCCTCTTAATGACTCCAAGGACATTGTTATCTCCGTATCCGTGGAGATGGTTTCCACCAGGCTGTTCCCGTCTTGAAGGAGCCCAGATGAGCTTCCTGCAGCTTCCTCAGATTCCGGAGCCTCCGGCTTGTCCGCATCCTTCTTGTAGATTTTGAGTGTGACTGCACTGAAACCATAGCTTACCATACCATTTGTTTTTTCCAGCGCAGTCAGTGACTCTCTGTTTAGAATTATGACGGCCGACCTGTAGTCGGCCCGTGGCTCCTCGAGCTTAGCAACTTTCCAGTTGTGCGTTGGCAAATCTGGGTTGCCAACCTGCAACAACTGGAGTATCACCTTTGGATCGCTAGGCTCCGAAGGAATCCACACCCTGGCTCTTGGCCTACAGGGGATTTCTTCTCTAGCTTTAACAGCAAGGCTGGCTCCGGGCCATACCTCGCCTAGTCTTTCCACTGCCTTCTTGTAGAGCAGAAGAGATCTCTGATCCACACATGCAGTCAGTTTCACCTGGTTCCTGTGCCAACCCGCATCCCGACAAGTCGGAGCAGGTCCTGGGTTTTCTGCAAGGATATCCAGGTAAATGGTGGTTAAGGCCCTTTCCACCTTTCTCCAATTGGCGGGCGTGATACTGCCATCCTCCTGGGACTGGTCAACAACTGCCACAACCAGCTGATCCTTGAGTACCTCGTTAAAAGGCCTCATTTCGGTAGCATGGAGCTTAGTTCGTTTTGCGATCTTTGGACTATCCTCCTGAGATCTGTTCCTTTTAATCTTTAAGCCGGCTGAAGGACCTTCCGACATCTGTTCGGTGACTTTTTTCGCCCACACAAGCGTAGCTTTGTCTTTCTCCGACCTGTCTTCTGGAGGGATATTATTTATCTTCTCCAGGGCCCTCCATGCCTTTCTCCTAGTATTATATGTTGGTTTTGAGGAACCAGCTTCATTGGTGCTTTGGTTCCGAATTATAAATCTTTGCTCAGGCCTGGTGGCCCGAGTGGAGGGACCAGCCTCATCTAAGCTTTTGTCCCGTTGTTTATTGGCAGGTTTAGAGATAGGCCTAAAGACCCGAGTCTCCTTCTCTACCTTTTCCGGTTTTGTAAGAGAACCGGACTCTTTTGTTTGTTTTGTTCCTTGGTCTCCCATATTTGGTCCCACGAGTAGCGGAGAAAAGAGTGTCCATCTGTGCAGAGATCCGCAATACACAGACAAGGCTACTTAATCCGGAGGGCGCCAGGTATCCGGATCCACCGTTTGCGACTGAGCTAGTTTTTAGACTGGGCCCTCAGCCTGGCCGGTTATCGGCACGGTACGAATAACACCTTAACCCAGCCCAGTGATTTGTTTAAGGTTGACTCCTTTAGCGCCGTGTTTTGGCCTAGAAGCCGAAAAAATCAGCAATCTAGTTACCAGCAGCCACCACGAGGAGGTAACACGAGCACTTGCGGAAAGCTGCAAGTTACGGAGCCTATCGGCTTGCATCCCCCGAGCAACTTCCCACCTAGCTGCCAGAATTTCAATAGTTAGTCTTTATTAAAATTCTAAAAGCCTTCTCTCTTTTTTGGAAAAATTACTACGATTGTTGAGTACCTACTCTAAAATTTTTTGACGTGCCAGGCCAATTTTTAAACGTGCAAAATACAAAATTTATAAAATAAATGCAACAACATAGCGGGACCAGCAAAAATTTGTTGAAAAAACCGAAAAAAAACACTTGGCTACCCGGGTGGGTCGGGTGTGTACTAACATAAACTTTTTTGGGTATACACACAAGGGTTAATAGCAGTTATAACCAGGAATTTAGAATTAGTAATAGCTATAATAATATGTAATAACCATAGGTCAGGACAGCTTAGAACATTAGATCATAGAAATAATGGATTTAATTCAGGACAGTTTAAAGCACAAGAACAGAGAAATAACGGATTTAACTCACGACAGTTTAGGCGACAATTTAATGATAATAGAACTGGACAATATAGAAGCAATCTTCAACAACCAGGAACAATGGAAGTTGATAATATAAATCAAGTAAATCCCTTTAATCAGGAGGTACATTTAATAAACTCCACACCATCGACCAACTACCGATTGTAAAACTAACATTTAAAGATAAATCTATTAACTGTTTAATAGATAGACTAGCTCAGAATCCAGTTTATTAAAACCAAACACTCTTAATTTCAAAGAAATAGAATTAGAAACTCCTATTATATGTAATTCTTTAGGAGGCCCCAATTTTGTAAAAAAACAAAATAATAACGCCAATTAAAAAGGAACTAATAAAAGCTGGTACCCTAGAATGGAAAATGTTTCCTCTAAAGAGTGAAAAATATGACACGATTATCGGAATGAATTTTTCAAGCTGAAGGTGATATAAAAAATGAATATCTGAAGATATTTAATCAACATAAAATCCCTTTCGAAATAATTGGATATCCCCATGATCTTACCGAAGTAAAAGAGAACCAATTGTTTCAAAAGAGTAAATTTTCTCCAAAATAAACCAAAATAGTTTATTTAAACAATGAAGAAAAAAGAAAATTTGAAACATTTATTATCAAAAAATTGAGAATTGTCATTGATTATAAAAAGTTAAATGGAAGTTTGCAATACCTACATAATATAGAAAATGTATTAGATAAATTGGTAGAGCGTAGAGCCCAATACATTACAACTTTGGATCTAGCGAAGGGATTTCATCAAATCCTAGTAAGCAAAAAAGATCAAAATAAAACAGGGTTTTCCACACTATTCGGACATTTACAAATACGTTCGAATGCCTTTTGGATTGAAAAATGCATCTGCCACCTTTCAATGATTAATAAATTCAGTACTAATGCTGTGTGCCTGACACCGATTTTTTTGACTAAATTGTTGACTTTTCTAAATTGTCGACTAGTTCGTACCAGTCGTTCATAGATGGCATAAGGGTCAATAAGACAGGCTGTGCCTGACTTTTCATTATTCTAAATTACGACTTTTGGAACGTCAACCGAATGTTATTACTGTTTGACTGAAATAACTATAGGAATACTGCTTGAATGTTCGTTCCTTTTCATTTTGGCTCGCGCGCAAGTTGATTTACCAAGATAATTTGTTTTTTTTTTTGGAAATTTTCAATATTTCGTACACAAAATTATTTACAAAATATTAAATTAGTTTATTGGCGCTATAAGAAAATCTAAAGACTTGCAAAGTCGTTGATGAGTTCGATAAAACCGGACAGAATACTTTAGCGTTGGTAAACTAAAGATGATCTCTTTTTTGACCTAAAAGTTTCTCCAATCCGTGTTGCCTACAGACGATCTGACACCATATAATTCCTAACAGAAAGTTGAAATTAAAATCTTATGTACAAAAATATATAAACTTTAATTAAATATGACAACAATTTTAATTTTCTTGAATAATTTGATTAATTTTGATAATTTTTGAAAAATCTCGGAATGAACGAGACCTTCTCTAATTTAAGTGAAACTATTTCTAAAATGAATGAAAATTATTCCGAATTGAATAAATCCTTTTACGAAAAGAAGGAAACTAATTTCGAGTGGAATGAAACTTTTTCCAAATTAAACGAAACCAAATTAAATAAATTTAAAAGCAAACATTATATCACTAAAACTTATAAATTATAACAGTAGTTAAATAAAAAAACATACTGGTTATCTTGTAACAGCAAGGAGTGTCATCTTCGTGTCTAAGATGAAATTGGCCCAATCTGATGCTGTGCCTGTTCAATTCTGTATTTGATTACGCCTTCTAGATTCGGATTCTCTCAGTTCTTAATAAGTTTCTTGCATGTCCTTCGACATTTGTGAAGGCCGTGTCCTATCGGACGGACATTTGCAGATTAAAACCACCCTTTTCCAATTAAAGGTTAAATAAATAAAATGATTTTAAATTTGGAAAACATTAATTGAACCTGCTGAAATGAACATAAACTGAGAGAATCGGATTTGTCCCTTAAAACTGACGTTCAGTTGCTACCTGAACCGTATTTTAATTTTCTTTAGTATCCAAAAATGAATCGATTAAAAATTAAATATTTTGATTCAAAATATAGTTAAAAACAAAATAATAAACCAAAATACACTCGAACCAAAACGAACTTTAAAGTAACGTCACTCATACACAGCTCGGGTATGGTTCGTCATAAAATCCTTTATGAGCTCCAGGTAAAGGATTTTACCTAAGCAGCACAAGCCCGTTTAAATATTTCTTCCTCCGTTTTACCCGATCCTAAGGGTTGAAAGAATCACAGCTACACACACAGACTACTCAAATCTCATCTCAGTTTTAATAAATTCTTAAGGGAGAACACCACTGTGACCTACCATTTTCAAGTGCTTAGTTTGGTATTTTTTTTTTAGAAATGGGTTGGGTTTAGAGAAAAAAAAACTTTTAGGCTATATTTGGCATATATTTAAGTAAACAAAAAAAAATTTTTTATGTAAAAAAAAATACAAAATGGCGGCGCTAGAGTAGCTTTAGTAGAAGTGATTTTGCCTAGAATCGCTCCGCTGCACGCAGTAGAAGTGTCTTAAATTTGTTCCTGGAACAAAAAATAAAATATTTTCATGAAACATATTAGTTTTAGCATCGAAGTACATGAGGAAATTAAAAAATTCGAAAAAATAAAAGATTGAGACAAGTTTGAAGAAAAAGTTTCATTTTTCGACTATAATTTTCGTATAAAAAGTTGTATATCTTTTTTAATTTTTAATGAATCAAAAAAAACTCATGTACTTTGATTTTAAATCTATTTAAGAAGCTACAGTTAAATTTTCAAGTCGATTGAACAAGAAATGATTGAGTTCTGCTGCGTGCAGATTTCCAAAACACGGTTTCGAGAAAAACGCGTTTAAAGTTTTTGGTATCAATAACTTCTCAATAAGAGCTCTCAGGAAAATGCTTGAAAACCTTCTAAAAAAAATTTTTTTTAGCTATAAACGAATTTGTATCATATTTTTGAGGGTCTAAAGGATTTTTAAAGGCAAAAAAAAAAAATCGATTTTTTGAAAATCTCACAGTGGTGTTCTCCCTTAATGAATGAGTGTTTTATTTAACAAATAATAAAACAAACTTTAGTGATTTATGTACTTACTGGTTTTAAACTTATTTAATTAGGTTTCATTTCTTTCGGGAAAGGTTTCAATTAATTCAAAATCGTTTATTTTAATCCGGAACAAGTTTCATTTATTTGAGGAATAGTTTCGCTGATAGATTAACCGTCGTAAGGTTTCTTGATTCAGAATGCAATCACAGACAGCTCAATGGAATATTATTTGCATAAATCTGGTAAGTCCCTTCATCCTAAAATTGTTCATTTGCTGGCCGTTTTACTAATCGTTATACCATTTCAAGCCACGATCACGGCACTGACAGTAAGACAATATTAATCAAATCAATATTTTAAAATAAAAATTGAATAAAAACCGTCAAATTCAAATACATACATGTGCAAATTTTTTACCGAGTTTAAAACAACAAAATTTAATATTTACTTTTTGCTCCATTATGTTTTTACGACATAACTACAAAAACCGCTGTTATTAAAACGTGTGTAATTTTGTAACCTGTCAACCGATTAGCATGAACTTAGCTGCAAAAGAAGAAACATGTACCTTTCTAACGCTATCAACGTTTAATAGATGGCGCTACTTGTTCTATGATTTAAATTAAAAGTTCGGTTATTTTTAGATCACACCGTGTATATACAATAAAAACTCGTATCGTACGTATAACTATTAATCGGTACCAACTGGTGGCGCGAGGAGACTTTTCGTTAATAGCATAATGTAGCATAATTTAGTTTAGTCAGAAATTTAGTCGAAAAAATCGGTGTCAGGCACACAGCATTAAATTAATTTTCATTAGTTGATTTGCTTATGAAAATTATGTCAAATCTAAAATCAAAACAAAAACAAATATGTGTCAAATATTATAATCTTTTTTATGTATAGCTCTGCCATCTATTGGATATTAGAATGTTTAATATGGACGTAGAGCAATTCCACTTACGTTGTATTTTTGTGTATTATGTAAAATTATAAAAAGAGGGTATATAAAATATAAAATAATCCAAAGAGGGTATATAAAAAATTATGAAGGCAGAACGATAAAAGCTATCAAGCAAGAAACATAAGAATAAAAATAATTTAAATTATTAAATTACATATTTTTAATTTGTGCAAGTTTGTGCTTGTGTTGTGGAGGCACAATAAAATTCAGGGGGAATTTACTGCGCTTTCTAGTATTATATTCTGGAAAAAGGCGGAGACATGTTCTGGAAAAAAAAATTGGGAGAAGTTTTTTAAAAATATTTTGGAAAAGGGGGAATTTACTGCTCTTTCTAGTATTATATTCTGGAAAAAGGCGGAGACATGTTCTGGAACAAAAAATTGAGAGAAGTTTTTTAAAAATATTTTGGAAAAGGGGGAATTTACTGCTCTTTCTAGTATTATATTCTGGAAAAGGGCGGAGACATATTCTGGAAAAAAAAATTGGGAGAAGTTCTTTAAAAATATTTTGGAAAAGGGGGAATTTACTGCTCTTTCTAGTATTATATTCTGGAAAAGGGCGGAGACATGTTCTGGAACAAAAAATTGAGAGAATTTTTTAAAAATATTTTGGAAAAGGGGAAAATTACTGCTCTTTCTAGTAATATATTCTGAAAAAGGGCGGAGACATATTCTGGAAACAAAAAATTTGAAGAAGTTTTTTAAAAATATTTTGGAAAAGGGGGATTTACTGCTCTTTCTAGTAATATATTCTGGAAAAGGGCGGAGACATATTCTGGAAACAAAAAATTGGGGAAGTTTTCTAAAATATTTTGGAAAAGGAGGAGTTTACTGCTCTTTCTAGTAATATATTTGTTACGAACGGCACTATATCCCAGTGTGTGTGGAAGTGTAGCGCCGTTCATAACAAGAAAAAAAATTTCCTTCGCATGGACTACTACTGCAGCACTTTTCCTGGGCTAGGTGACAGTCGTGGGGTGGGACAAAAAAAAAATGTAGCAGTTTACGAAAGACTTGTGGATGCTGCAATTGGATGTTATGTTCCAAGGAAAAAAAAAATATGATAAACCTGATGTAAATATATAAAACAACGCAAACCAAGAAAATGTAGGGTTTTACTGTATAGTACCAGCTTTTAATTTACTGTCGTATTAAGAAGACCGTTGATGAAGTGGCCTTAGTGTCTACGCCACCCGAATGAAGTGTTATATGATTGGACACTTCCCTCCCTTGTTTTGAACTCTAAATCACGGCATATTTTTTTAGGAATATCTTAAAATAACATAATTACGACATTGCCTAAATCAAAATAATAATAACAAACTTAATAAACATTATTGAATTGAATAAAGGTAAATAAATAAATAAATAAGATTCTCAAAACGGAACAAACGAACACATACGAACAATTCTTTTATGCATATTAGTATCAATGGACGCTGCCAATAAGGTAAATAAAATAACAGAAAAATTACTTAAATTCAAGAATTAATTTTGTTACATATGAAATATTTATTGACAAATAAATTAATGATAATAATAATTTAATTTAAATGAGTTAATTAAGCATGTAGATAATTATTGATAATAACTTAGAATTAATGACGACATAAATAAAAAAAAACTAACACATCAATAACGGATCGATCCCCCTAACATCTTAACGCCATAATAATGTTATATATATGTATACACTTATACAATCTATGTATATAACTGAATTAACTTAGAAAACATGAATTATGCTTTGCTTAAAAAAAAACTGTATCTTAGCATTTTAAACACAGCATAAGATTCATAATAGCTTAAAATTATTTATATAAAGCTTAAGAAATATTAATAAATAAATTAATAAATAAAAATATTCGACATGGTAAATAATTTTACATTATTTCCATATTTTCATGAAAAAAAAATTAACTAATAATAATTATAATTTTTGTTTTGCACTTAACTTTAACGCCAACTGAAGATCATAATTGGATTCATTGCTCAAAATGCTTCTTCAATTTATTTGTACCAAATTGGTTCTTTAAACGGAACCAAATAATGCAGCAATCAAAATCATGGAAGATCCGTTTCTGGAACAGAAACCGTATATCTTCCGTATATAAATTAATCCTTAGCCGGCTCTTTCTGTTCCCAAGAAATATTAAATAGCATATAAACAATATCTCAGTTGTACTGTGAATATAAACCAAAAAAAAAACAACGAAATTATGGCTAATGTTCCATTTTAAATTCCATACACAAAAAAAATTGGAATAAGGAAATAAATTTATGTATAAATAAGATTTTTACCGTTAAAGTTTCTAGAAAAACTTGGAGGAACCGTGCTAAAATGATCACGGTTTATTCCTTCCTTGCAAAAAAACTTGCAATTTACGAAATCACTATAATTATAACAACAAAGAAAACTTTATTGAAACAAAAACTTGCACTATTATGACACACAAAAATTAAGTAAATGTTAATTTTAATTAGTTAATTAAACTTACGAAACTTTTATTTATATATATGTATATCACACAAGAATTTAATTTTAATAATTATAACTTTTTTCACTTTGATTTATAAGCACAATTTACTTCGAGACTTGAAAACAGAATGAACATCGGACCATAATTTTGATTGCAATTATTTGGTAATACGGATTACCCGCTATATCATGAAAGTACATAACATAAACAAGTACATAACATTTGATAATTATCGTACGATCATCATTTTTAAAAATGAAAAATAAATACATTTTTTTGTTATTGCAATCAAGACAATAATGATAACAAAAAAAGAAACAATATATGATCATCATTGATTGCTCTTACCATTCAAAAATAATTCTTATTTCTAAACTGAATTCATTCAATATACTGTACAGGGCACATGTAAATAATATGCATAAAAGAATATAACGTAAACCGACTTCGCGCGCATTAGGGCAATGATAAAATACGACAAAACAACAATTCCAAAATTTCAACCATGTAGCAATTTTGAACGAACAAAATTGTCACATTCGTGGGGCAGACTCACACCCATGAGATAGTCTCACAGCCAGGCATAATATTATTTCAATGTGTTTAACAAAAATATTGGAACATTATCGGATATCCTTGGCATGGTATACTCCCAGTTTTTTTCCAGCGGCGTCTTTAACTTCATATAATACAGTACCAATTCTTCGTTCAATAACAGCGGGTAAAAATTTCTTTGATAATTTTGCTGATATCTGTTTTACTGCACAGCTTTGGGTAAAATTTCGAACAAATACTTTCTGTCCTGGCAGAAAGCTTCTTGCTTTTGCGCGTAAATTATAACGACTAGCAGATGATCTATGAGCAGCTTCTAAGTTACGGAGTACTATTTGTTGAACGATTGATAAGTTATCAGTTGGTGTAAGCACGTTGGTATTGTAATCATCAATAGCGTGGATTTTCCTTAAAAGTTCATAAAAAGACCCGTGAGTTATCTTATGTCTACCAAATAATAAATAGTGTGGCGAAAATTTAGTAGAACTATGTACCACATTTCTCAATGCTCCGGCTATTTCATCAATATGTTGGTCCCATTTCCGATGATCATCAACAATATAAGATCTGATGGCAGCTAGAATGGAGCGATTGACACGCTCGGATGCGTTGGATTGGGGCGAATACTTTGCGGTGCGCTCATGTTTAATTCCGTACTTTTGCAGTAGGTTCGATAATAATATTGATTCGAACTGAGGGCCGTTATCGGTAAATATTGTTTCAGGAACTCCATAAACTTGAAATATTTTTTTCTCAAGAAATTCAACCAGTTTAGTTGCGGTTGCAGATCGCATTGCCTCTAGAATTGGAAATCTACTGAACTGATCTAAAAGTATAAAAATACAAGAATGCCCATTTATGGTTCGAGGGTAAGGACCTAGGAAGTCTAAATAGATACGCTGAAAAGGTCTAACAGGATACACCTGTTTCCCCATTTCTGGCCTGGTTCGATAATTAGTAGGCTTACTCTGTTTACAAATAGAGCAGCTACCAATGTACTTCATAATATCAGCAGCCATAGTTGGCCAATAAAAATATCGTTTTATTAGTGAAATAGTTTTGGCAGCACCTGGGTGAGCAGCTGACGGAGGCTGATGGGCTTGTTCTATTAGAGAGTGTGTTAAGCTGGCTGGTACCAATAATTTCCAAGGAGATATGTCACTGTTATTTTCAATCGGATCCGGCAGGTACACATAAATTTTATTCTCTTGAACTCTATAGTTGGTTTTAACATCTGGGTTCTGATGGAGAGCTGTTATTTTCTGCACATATTCTTCATCCTGAAACGAGGAAGAATTGAAATCCAGTTGGAGCGGCGTGCTTAGTACGTGGTCTATAGCATCTACATTGACCCGAGAAAGGGCATCAGGTACCACGTTGTCACTACCTTTTCGATATTCAATTTTAAAATTATAACCCTGAAGCTTAAGAGCCCATCGTGCTAGTTGACCATCCAAGTCCTTTTGACTCATAAGCCATTTCAAACTATTGTGGTCGGTTATGATTGTAAAAACATAACCCTCAATATAGGGTCGAAACTTCTTAACACTTTCCACTGCAGCGAGACATTCGAGTTGGGTGGTGGAATAATTACGTTGGGATTTCGACGTCTTTTTACTCATATAAGAAATAGGATGTTCTTGACCATTATGAACCTGATAAAGGACACTACCTATGCCAGATTTACAGGCATCACACTGAATAAAAAATTCTTTGGAGAAATCTGGATTGACCAGTAGAGGTGCAGAGGTTAATGCCGCTTTAAGCTCATCAAAAGCTGTTTGCGCTTTCTCATCCCAAACTATCTTAGTGTTTTTCCGAAGGAGATCTGTTATAGGAGCTGATATCAAGGAGTAATTTCGGATAAACCGTCGGTACCAACCAGTTAACCCCAGGAAACGTCTAATTTGTCGTGTTGTTTTTGGTACAGGGTAATCAGCTATGCCTTGAATCTTTTCAGGGTCCACTTTAAGGCACCCCTCACCAATTACATAACCAAGGTATCGCGTTTCTTTAAGCATAAACTTGCTTTTTTCCACATTTATGGTCAGATTTGCTTTAGATAGCAATCTTCCCACTTCAGCTAATAGTTGTAAATGCTCCTCAAATGTAGCCGAGACTACCAGAAGATCATCCAAATACACGAATACCCGGTCATGCAACTGATGAGGTATAACCTTATCCATTAGTCGACACATCGTCTGGGGTGCATTGCACAACCCAAACGGCATGACGACAAAATGGTAAAGTGGACGACCCGGCACGGTGAAAGCCGTCTTATCTCTCGACCCAGGATCCAGCGGTATCTGCCAGAAGGCATCTTTTAAATCGATCGTACTGATGAATCGCGTTTGATTAAGCCGACTGAGCAGTCCATTAATCAAAGGAAGAGGATAAGCGTCAGGCACCGTAACCGAGTTCACCTTCCTAGCGTCAAGACACAGCCGAACTTTACCGTTGGCCTTCTTTACCAATGTGACCGGAGATGACCAGGAACTATGGCTTTCCTCAATCACCCCTAACTCAAGCATCCTGTCTAGTTCCTTATAGAAGTTAGCTTGCACTGCTGGAGAAACAGCATAGTATCTCTGTTTAATCGGACGTGTGCCCTCAACAATTTTGATTTCATGTGTTAGGAAATTAGTGCGGCCTAACCCAAGTTTTTCGCTGGAGGGAAACAAATCTATCACTTGATTCAATAAAAATTTTTGACGTGGGTTCAAAACATGAGTACTTTTGTTTACTTCATCGTTAGAATTTGGACACGGTATTTTAGAAAGTTCTTCGACCATAATTGGAACTAAACCGAAACTTGTCCAGAAGTCAATACCCAGGTAAAGTTTTTGACTTAAACTAGGAGCAATATGAACTCGAAGCATTTTCGTTTTTCCCCCATAGGAAACTTTTGCTAGGAAATGACCCAAAATTTGTATTTGATCACCACTAGCAGTGGAAAGAGCGGATGGAAATGAAAAATAATTAATATTGTGGTCCCTCAGAAAATCTTCAGCCCCTCGTCCCAGTACCGAAATATTAGCTCCGCTATCCAGCAGCCCACTATAAGGAATGCCGTTGAGTAGTATGTTTGCGTACGGACGAGAATCAGGCTCCATATGCATGATAGTTTCTGAAATAGATTTCTTTATATTCTTTCTTAATTTAAAATAGGTACAGGTACGATCTGTTTTATTACGACTGACGGAAGATGGAAGCAAATGAGGAATGAATTTTAATCGTTCATTGATGGTAGCTGAGGCTGTTGGGGTTGGGTTGGTCTTCTCAATATTTTGTATAGCTCGGGATCGGTGTTCGAAGCCACCTCCTCCGTCTCTGGTCTGGGTTTGTACATCTTTGGTTGGGAATTCAGAATCCCAGTTTTCCTGGATTCCCTCTGCTGGTTTTCCTCGCGACAACAATAAGGACATTCAGGTTTTAAGATTCCTGGCGCACCACAACCATAACAAAATAAATTACGTTCATTTGATGGACATTCAGGAAATGAATGACCAAGTTGCTTACAATTCCAACATGTTAGTTTAAAGTGTTTATTAGGATGTACCGAACAGGAAGGAGCAAACGAAACGTGTTTACCGTGTTGAGTAAATGCATTGACGCAATACTCTTCAGTTAAATGGGCTTTCGAGGAATCATCCTCAGTGAAAGCGTTGGTCACCTCAATCTCGTTTACCTGTCGTTTAGACATATATAATTCAGGAACATGCCCCATACGTAACCAATCATCTTCAACTAAAACACAAGAATCTATAAAAACTGTTAAATCGGAAAATCGTTGACCTGCAAATTTATCCTGAAGACCCGGTCGCATATTTCTCATCATGAGATTTATAATATCTTGTTCTGATAAAGGTTTTCTGAGCTTGAGTGCCTTGTTTTGAATAACATCATAAAAGTCAAGGAAAGGTTCTTTGAATTTTTGACGAGTTTTTTCCAGTTCGTATTTGATATCATCATCTGAGCGTCGTATACGAAATCTCCGCAACATGTTAACACTTAAATTCTGCCAAGACAGAATATCGTCGGACTGTCGATAATTCCAGTACCAATTAAGGGCTCTGTCTTTCAATAAAACCGAGAAATTTTTAGCCAATCTATCGTAAGAGACTCCATTTGCAAGTGCCATATTTTCCACCCTATACAAAAAGTTCTCTATCGATACTTTGTCTCTATCATCACCATAAAATTGCATATTCCATTCAAAGATTCGTAACATCTCACGAGCATGCTTCTGAGATGGAATATTTTGTGAATTTCCTAATGTGGATAATTTATTTTGTGCTTCCTGCACAATCTTAAATGATGAGTCGTGCTTGTCACCAGAAATAGATGCTTCAGTCGATTTTGAGATAGTTTTATGATTTACCGAAGATTCTGCAGCCCTGGCTTTTGGTGGTAAATTCAATTTTTCAATTAATTTCTCACAAATTTGATTGAGCGTCTCATCGTCGTCTAATGAGATATTATTGAGCGGAGAAGAAAACTGAACCTGATTAGGGATAGAATCTTTGCTACTACATGGTATTACAGGCACATTGCCAGTTAATTCTTGGCTGTCGTTTGGAATTTCAGTTAATTCAGCGGCAGCGTTATCATCAGACAATTTAGAAAAATGTTGGAAAGCTTCTCGAAAAGATGTTTCTACTTCGGGAGTCAATTCTAAATTTTGTTTTAAATGCTCCACACAACCATTCAAACGGTCAATCGTTTGTAAATATTTTGCTACTATTGCATTGACTGATCTTAAATGAGAAATCCGTTCTAAACGCCCGCTCACATGCCACAACAATGTTTCTAAATATGAAACAAAATCGGTAGTTATATCCTCTGAACCTTCAGTATGTCTTTGCAGTGCGTCTTCTAGCTTCTTTATTTTTATGGCGCAACTTTGCGCTTCCCGTTTAGCATTTTTTTGAGCTGATGTATGAGCATCCGTGGGAGGTATAGCTTCTTCCACCAGTTCTTTTGTTATTACCATTTGTAAACTAGTTAACTTTTCGGTAAGTGAACCTTGAATATTTCGAATCTGGCATTCAATTGCCAATTCTTCAAATTCTAAAAATTCTACTGAGACCGGCATAATTAAGACGATCCAGAAAATAAATTAATTAACAACAAAAAAAAAAAAATATAAATAAATAAATAAATAGTAAAGTTTTAAATTGATTGTTTTGTTTTTATGAACTACCGTGATTTAGATTCAAACACAAAAAAAATATAAATAAATATATTAAATAATATGACAGAAACAAGTGTTTTATTAAGCTAGTCTTGCTGGTACGATAAAATAAAACTTAAGAAATTTAATCTATGCTTCAGTTCCAATTAATATGCTCTCTTTTCATGAAATGTAATCAATTGATGACGGAACATCAAAAACGTACCTAGTACGGAATACACCTCAAACAAAAACATACTAAAAGTACCAAAAAAAAACAAATCGCGAGCCATCACCGTAATGGAATCAAAAGTAGTTACAACTACGAATACCATTACAAACTGCGAAACTATTGTTACAGAAACTACAGCGTGTTTACGTTACTGATCAAATTCAAAATAAAAAAATCCTATTATTAGAAAGTTTAAACATTTTCCGTAGGAAAATGGAAAGTGACCAAGTAAACACAAATTATGAGTACATCCAAACCAAACATTGAAAATCAAAACGCAACAAGCGGAAATCAACGCGTAGGAGTACTTACATAAGTTAAACAAAAAAAAACACAAAAGGTTTATCACACTTAAAACTTAATAAATTATGTAAATTAAAGACAATTTGTTCAAGAGCCACTTTGTTACTTCACCTATTGAACTGGCTCTTTAATATTCACGCCATTCTGGCGCGACCCTTAGTAGATTGGGCGCCATTCTGTTACGAACGGCACTATATCCCAGTGTGTGTGGAAGTGTAGCGCCGTTCATAACAAGAAAAAATATTTCCTTCGCATGGACTACTACTGCAGCACTTTTCCTGGGCTAGGTGACAGTCGTGGGGTGGGACAAAAAAAAAATGTAGCAGTTTACGAAAGACTTGTGGATGCTGCAATTGGATGTTATGTTCCAAGGAAAAAAAAAATATGATAAACCTGATGTAAATATATAAAACAACGCAAACCAAGAAAATGTAGGGTTTTACTGTATAGTACCAGCTTTTAATTTACTGTCGTATAAAGAAGACCGTTGATGAAGTGGCCTTAGTGTCTACGCCACCCGAATGAAGTGTTATATGATTGGACACTTCCCTCCCTTGTTTTGAACTCTAAATCACGGCATATTTTTTTAGGAATATCTTAAAATAACATAATTACGACATTGCCTAAATCAAAATAATAATAACAAACTTAATAAACATTATTGAATTGAATAAAGGTAAATAAATAAATAAATAAGATTCTCAAAACGGAACAAACGAACACATACGAACAATTCTTTTATGCATATTAGTATCAATGGACGCTGCCAATAAGGTAAATAAAATAACAGAAAAATTACTTAAATTCAAGAATTAATTTTGTTACATATGAAATATTTATTGACAAATAAATTAATGATAATAATAATTTAATTTAAATGAGTTAATTAAGCATGTAGATAATTATTGATAATAACTTAGAATTAATGACGACATAAATAAAAAAAAACTAACACATCAATAACGGATCGATCCCCCTAACATCTTAACGCCATAATAATGTTATATATATGTATACACTTATACAATCTATGTATATAACTGAATTAACTTAGAAAACATGAATTATGCTTTGCTTAAAAAAAAACTGTATCTTAGCATTTTAAACACAGCATAAGATTCATAATAGCTTAAAATTATTTATATAAAGCTTAAGAAATATTAATAAATAAATTAATAAATAAAAATATTCGACATGGTAAATAATTTTACATTATTTCCATATTTTCATGAAAAAAAAATTAACTAATAATAATTATAATTTTTGTTTTGCACTTAACTTTAACGCCAACTGAAGATCATAATTGGATTCATTGCTCAAAATGCTTCTTCAATTTATTTGTACCAAATTGGTTCTTTAAACGGAACCAAATAATGCAGCAATCAAAATCATGGAAGATCCGTTTCTGGAACAGAAACCGTATATCTTCCGTATATAAATTAATCCTTAGCCGGCTCTTTCTGTTCCCAAGAAATATTAAATAGGATATAAACAATATCTCAGTTGTACTGTGAATATAAACCAAAAAAAAAACAACGAAATTATGGCTAATGTTCCATTTTAAATTCCATACACAAAAAAAATTGGAATAAGGAAATAAATTTATGTATAAATAAGATTTTTACCGTTAAAGTTTCTAGAAAAACTTGGAGGAACCGTGCTAAAATGATCACGGTTTATTCCTTCCTTGCAAAAAAACTTGCAATTTACGAAATCACTATAATTATAACAACAAAGAAAACTTTATTGAAACAAAAACTTGCACTATTATGACACACAAAAATTAAGTAAATGTTAATTTTAATTAGTTAATTAAACTTACGAAACTTTTATTTATATATATGTATATCACACAAGAATTTAATTTTAATAATTATAACTTTTTTCACTTTGATTTATAAGCACAATTTACTTCGAGACTTGAAAACAGAATGAACATCGGACCATAATTTTGATTGCAATTATTTGGTAATACGGATTACCCGCTATATCATGAAAGTACATAACATAAACAAGTACATAACATTTGATAATTATCGTACGATCATCATTTTTAAAAATGAAAAATAAATACATTTTTTTGTTATTGCAATCAAGACAATAATGATAACAAAAAAAGAAACAATATATGATCATCATTGATTGCTCTTACCATTCAAAAATAATTCTTATTTCTAAACTGAATTCATTCAATATACTGTACAGGGCACATGTAAATAATATGCATAAAAGAATATAACGTAAACCGACTTCGCGCGCATTAGGGCAATGATAAAATACGACAAAACAACAATTCCAAAATTTCAACCATGTAGCAATTTTGAACGAACAAAATTGTCACATATTCTGAAAAAGGTCGGAGACATATTCTGGAAAAAAAATTCGGAGAAGTTTTTTAAAAATATTTTGGAAAAGGGGGAATTTATTGCTCTTTCTAATAATATATTCTGAAAAGGAAGGAGACATATTCTGGAAAAAAAATTCGGAGAAGTTTTTTCAAAATATTTTGGAAAAGGGGGAATTTACTGCTCTTTCTAGTATTATATTCTGAAAAAAGGCGGAGACATGTTGTGGAACAAAAAATTGAGAGAATTTTTTAAAAATATTTTGGAAAAGGGGAAAATTACTGCTCTTTCTAGTAATATATTCTGAAAAAGGGCGGAGACATATTCTGGAAACAAAAAATTGGAAGAAGTTTTTTAAAAATTTTTGGAAAAGGGGGAATTTACTGGTCTTTTTAGTATTATATTCTGGAAAAGGGCGGAGACATATTCTGGAACAAAAAATTGGGAGAAGTTTCTTAAAAATATTTTGGAAAAGGGGGAATTTACTGCTCTTTCTAGTATTATATTCTGGAAAAGGGCGGAGACATATTCTGGAAACAAAAAATTGGGGAAGTTTTTTAAAATATTTTGGAAAAGGGGGAATTTACTGGTCTTTCTAGTAATATATTCTGGAAAAGAGCGGAGACATATTCTTCAAAAAAAAAAATTGAGAGAAGTTCTTTAAAAATATTTTGGAAAAGGGGGAATTTACTGCTCCTTCTAGTAATATATTCTGGAAAAGGGCGGAGACATATTCTGGAAAAAAAATTGAGAGAAGTTCTTTAAAAATATTTTGGAAAAGGGGGAATTTACTGCTCTTTCTAGTATTATATTCTGAAAAAGGGCGGAGACATATTCTGGAAAAAAAATTGGGGAAGATTTTTAAAAATATTTTGGAAAAGGGGGAATTTACTGCTCTTTCTAGTAATATATTCTGGAAAAGGGCGGAGACATATTCTGGAAAAAAAATTGA
Organism: Tipula helvola; assembly: GCA_963556165.1. NCBI lineage: Eukaryota > Metazoa > Arthropoda > Insecta > Diptera > Tipulidae > Tipula > Tipula helvola. Next base: position 100,025 of record CAUVYM010000383.1, read on the forward strand.
GAGAAGTTCTTTAAAAATATTTTGGAAAAGGGGGAATTTACTGCTCTTTCTAGTATTATATTCTGAAAAAGGGCGGAGACATATTCTGGAAAAAAAATTGGGGAAGATTTTTAAAAATATTTTGGAAAAGGGGGAATTTACTGCTCTTTCTAGTAATATATTCTGGAAAAGGGCGGAGACATATTCTGGAAACAAAAAATTGGGGAAGTTTTTTAAAATATTTTGGAAAAGGAGGAGTTTACTGCTCTTTCTAGTAATATATTCTGAAAAAGGTCGGAGACATATTCTGGAAAAAAAATTCGGAGAAGTTTTTTAAAAATATTTTGGGAAAGGGGGAATTTATTGCTCCTTCTAGTAATATATTCTGAAAAAGGGCGGAGACATATTCTGGAGAAAAAAATTGGGAGAAGTTTTTTCAAAATATTTTGGAAAAGAGGGAATTTACTGCTCCTTCTAGTAATATATTCTGGAAAAGGGCGGAGACATATTCTGGAAAAAAAAATTGAGAGAAGTTCTTTAAAAATATTTTGGAAAAGGGGGAATTTACTGCTCTTTCTAGTATTATATTCTTAGGTTATTATTATCGGGAATTTTTTAACATCATTTGTGGGGCTTTACATTTGAACTTCGGGGGACGTAGGACCCGGGATCAGCATGTATATACAGACCACATATATATATATACGGACTACCTCCATATTTACAGTTGATGAACTTTGACGTAATACTAAACGCATTTATAGGAACTGCTCATCGGATTCCATTATTGAGTGATAAGATGTATTGATCTCTATTTGCGTATCTGAAATTTCTGAAAGGTGTTCAGTAGTTAAATTAGGCCTACATCTTATCACCGAATGAAGGAATCCCATGAGCAATACCCATAAATTCGTTTAATACGTCAAATTACGTCAATCGAAAATTTTGAAATCGGTACATATCGTTCTGTTTTCATTTATCTTAAAATAATAATTTATTAAAATATAATTTGTAATCAAAATTTATTTAGTTTAACTCAATTAATGTATAAAATATATTATTTTCATTTAACTTTTCATATCATTATATCGTAATTTTCTGAAAAACGCCTAAATGTTTACGTTTCACACATCCTAGCAAACAAATTGTTGCTTTTGTAATTTTAGGAGAAATTTAGGATAAACTTCACATCCCTTTTAAAACGGCCTACCGAAAAAATAAAAAATACGAACTATTAAATTGTTGATATGTCAGTAAAAAGTATACAACAAGCGCTGAAAAATACTGTGCCATGATTCTTTTTTGCTAGAATTGTGCCTAGGATAAGTGCTATTAAAATAACCTATTGATTTTTGCTTTATATTTATGTCTGTACAACCCCTATATTGTGTATATACTCATTCATTCGATAATTTTCTATAATTATTATTTCTCTCTTTTCCGCGATACTTTCTCAGCGCTTAGAAAATCGCAAAAAAAGCGAGTGTCCAAATACCATAACGGAAGCACAACTTCAAGTAGAAAAAATTGAAAGCAACGCATAGGATATACTATTCTTCGAGAAACCGTGACGTTTTTACCCAAATCCTTCAATTAAGGCCGTGATACATGTTCAATTTTTGCCTTTAAGGCAAAAAAAATCTTCTCGCTAATTGGTTAACTTTTCTTGCCTTACACGGCATAATTGAAATTTCTTTTGTACCGATACATGTAATATTTTGCCGTAAGGGTCTTTTTGCCATCGTATAAAACATAACCTAAAATTTATTCAAATCAAAATTTTGAAATTGACGGTTGCCAAGTTTTAGTTGGCAGTGAAAATGAATAAAAACCAGAATAGAAAGCAACGAATTATAAATATCGGTCTTTATACTTATTAAAAGAAAATATTGAAGAAGAAGGTCATATTTTTAAAAGGAAACCAAAGACTTGATGGGTTTCACCTATTTTATTAAAAATTTGATACCGAAATGCGATTAACCGATCACCAAAATTTTAAATTGTATCATTGAATGAGCGTAACTCAATTTGACATGCTATTTAGTTCGAGAGCCCTTTCGACCTGAATTAAGATTAAGGATTTTATAATAAGGTTTTTTGTATTTAATAGCATTAAAAACGTGTAACATAAATACAAGCAAAATTAAAAATCAACAGAACTAACTTTGCACGTTCATTTTCAATTTTAGGTCTTTTAAATTAATTGTTATACAAATTTAATTTTTTAACCTTTGTAACCGACATATCACAATATGGAAATTTCAAAATATTTTGAGGTTAGGTAATTTTTGCCGTATGAAAAATTAAGCAATGTTCAATTTTAAAATTTTGCCTTATAGACATTTCAAGATGGCCGATATTTAACCAATCAACGTACAGAATTCTTTTGCCTTAAAGGCAAAAATTGAACATGTATCACGGCCTTTATTCATTACACATAATCGACATAGTACAGAAACTCTAATATTAAACCTCAGGTCAACAGCGAAGGAAATGACAGTATACTGGCGTGTCGTCCAGTATATAATTATTTTCTGTATAAACAAATTGTTGAATTTTCCAAACACAATTAAAACGCGTATTTGTAATGTTGCAAAATGGCGGAATTTTTCTTCGCAAAAGAACAATTTTATTTTGATTGAAAACCGCACTATTTATAGTTTAGATACACAATTTTATTTATATAAATTTTCACCACCACCATAAAAATAGCTGCGCATATTATTTTATTATTTTACCGAATTCAAAAATTGAAAAATAAAAGTAATTTTTGTTCGCATGAAAAGCAAAAAAACGAACAGTTGAAGTTGTTGTTGTTGTTGCTGCAGCTTGTTCGTTATAATAATTTTCTTGTTGTGCGAACGATAAATAAATAACATATATGTAAATACTAATTCCATCAAAATTTTTTTCATTCAGTTCTATTTTAATTCAACCGATTAGTTTAGATTGTGCGCTCGGTCAAAACAACACTCAAGTATTTTTTTTTTTTTTTATTGCTATGCCGATTCTAAATAAAGTGCCAGTTCAAATAGAACCACGGTAATTTTTTAATATTTTTTAATAAAGTGTTTTAGTGAATTTTATTCTGTTTTATCATAGATCAGAACGGTGCCAGCGCGAGCAATTGCGTGGTTCCAATCGGTTGTTCGTATACGCAGAAAATACAACAATTCATGGTATAAAATATTTAGGCGATGGAAAAAGCCCAATTATCGAAAAAATATTTTGGATCGTAATTTTCGCAGTCTGTTTTATATTTCTGGGATTTTTTGTGCAAGATGTTATCAAAAAATTTATTCAAAATTCGGCAATTTTGGTGGAAGATGAACGCCCAACCCCAATTTATTCGATTCCGTTTCCTGCGGTTACCATTTGTCCCGAAGTTAAGATCAAAAATAAATTCCTTCAACTTGAATTACCAGTAAATTGGTTTAAAACAAAAGAGGTCAATGAAAGTATGGTCTTAGATTTAGCTTATCTTATGTGTAATCAACAATTTCTAAACATATTGAAGAGGGGTAATAGATACAGGGACCTCAATCAAACGCATATCGAATTGTTGCGTAAGGTAAATTTTTATTCAATACATTTTTAAAACAAATTTGAATTAATTTAAAAAAATTTACTGTAGATTTCCCCAACCCATTTTGACACAATTACTAATGTTAAATTCGCAGGGAAACAAGAGTTTAGGTATGAGTTTGACACAAATGGCCTGTTGTATATTAATGATCCTTTTTCTGATATTATAACCAACGAAGGCATTTGTTTCACATCCAACGTGCCGTCCGAAATAATCGCTGATGATCCGTCGCTACAAACTGAATACAAATTTCACAATATACGAAATAAAACAAAATCTTGGGATAAACATGATGGTTATTCGGGATACCCGAGATTTCCAAGAACCGTTTGGGGTATTGGTCCAGGAAGTGGCTTATATTTTATTTTAGCTGCACAAAACTCAAATTTAAATACGATTTGTCAACCAACCCAAATTGGTTATAAAATTTTGTTACACTCACCTGACGAATATCCAACAACACTTGAGAAATTTATTTCCATACCCTATAATTCCTTGTCAAAAATAAAGGTCACGCCAAAAATTACGAAGACTTCGAACGATCTATCAAATTTAATACCTGAAGTGCGGCAATGTTTTTTCGATTACGAACGCAAATTAAAATATTTTACGTTTTACAATCGAGTAAATTGTAGATTAGAGTGTTTGGCTAACTATACGCTGCAGCAATATGGTTGCGTTCATTTCTCGTTGCCAAGAAATAACAGTCAACCGATATGTGGCTCAAGTATTAAAATAAAGCAAATGTACGATTCAGAGGAAATCATGAATTCGTATGTTGAGTATAAGACAAAAATTAACAAAGAGTATGCAGCAGAGCTGGATTATGATGAATCACTTGAATTAAAAAACAAATCCAATTTTCATTGTAACTGTTTACCGGCTTGTAACTCCTTGGAATATGAATACACTGTCGAAACGGAAACTATGGAATTAGGAAAAATTTCTGAAATATACCATTTGCCGAAGTCTGAATACGAGGCACCACCGCCAATGGTTATTATTGATATTTTCTTTGGTGCAACAAAGGTAACGGGTAAAACACGAAAGCAGTTTTATACATTCTCAGATTTAGTTTCGAATATTGGTGGCTTGGTGGGGCTGTTTATGGGCGCATCAATTCTAAGTATTTTTGAAATAATTTACTTTTTAATTGTACGATAAATTTATGTGTTATTTGTAATTTTGTTGAAACAAAAAGCCAATAAATATATTTAATGAGCATTCATTTATTTAGATTATATTGGAATTTTTAAGATATTTAATTCACTTTTTTAAGCTTAATGTTATAATAAAATAATTTTCTTTGTTTTTTAGCTTAATATTTCATTTTTTATTAATTATTTAATAAAACCCCAACGTTTCGACGGTACATTCCGTCATTCTCAAGGATACATTCATTTTATTACAATTTGAAAGAAAATTTTTTTATAACGAAACGAATTCAATTCACGTCGATTATTCAAAGTTAGTTAACAGAATATCAGCATAGCGGTTTATGGGCGGTGGTTTTCTAGCCGGCTAAAGCTTAGCGTGTATGGTCGAGGAGGTTCCAGAAATTTATCGCTCATCTTGAATACATCGCAAGATTAGAAAGGAATACACTGAATCACTAAACACTAAAATAAACCACTCAACTCACACTCATCATCCCCGTCAAAATATTTTCTTTACGTCATCATTTCATCACAATGGGGGGAAATTGTAGAAAAAAAAATCATCAAAATAAACACAGAACTAAATGTTTACAATTTTAATATAATTATAAGTTTTATATTTCATAAAAAACTAAGTTTTGATAGTATAGATGTAATACAAATTAATTTACAAAAAAATCGAACTTAATGCATAAATTAACTTTAATCAAAACAATTAGTCCGCACTTTAACCAAATTATTTATTTAGTTATAACTTAAATGTTAAGAGAATTAAATAGAAAAACTTACATAACTAAGAAAATGTGATGAAACTATAAAATAAAAATAACAACTCATCTAATTAAATGATGGCGACTTTCTCTTCGAGATTGATGATATGGAGCTGCACAGTGTAATACCGCTGATTTTTGATTTATATATGTACCTTGATATCCGTTGTGTTAGGTACATATTTTAGGTACAACTCAGATGCATATAATATTGAGATACACAGTAAATATACAGACTGCTGTACATTTTTTTTTTATGTTATATACCAAGTGCAAGAAATGTTTATATGAATGAATCTATTGTATATCCAATATAATTCAATACGTACATTATTTACGTTTAGTTTATTTTTTTTTTATTTATGTATTTACTTAGATATTAATTTTTTTGTTTATATTTTAGACATACATAACTATATAAAATTTTACTAGATTCACAATTCAAATATCTCATTCAAATCATAATTAATACTTATTACAAAATAAATTGTCATATGTTACAAATGTTTTCTTTTTTATAAATAGACTTGATATAAAATTTAACACTATGTTCTCTGCTTATTATTATTATTTTGTATTTTTTTATTTTAGAAAATCATTAAATTAACGCACGGCCATTAGGCATTTACGCAAAAAGTTCTGAATGATTATTTTTTATTGTTTTAAAATCATTCGATAGATACTACTACACTTCCAGCATGTTCAATTTCTACACTTTAGGGTACTTTCATTAATAAATAAAAAAACGTTTAATTGATATTGTAATATATAGTACACTAAAAACCATACACACAACTATTATTATTATAATTAACTAGGGGGTACAGCCCGTCCTAGGACGGATACAATTTATATAATGTTGATGTCAAGCGGCCTCTGCCACCATCACCGGCCATTTGATATTTTTTTAACCGTTATTTATTAGCCAAGTAAAAATAACTCGATACTAAAGGGTTTTAAGAATTATTGTACATTAAATAGACCTTAAACCAAAAGAGTAAGGGCTTTTAAGGACGATTTTACATGCGTTGGGGCATCAAACAAAAAACCTTACAGACAGAAAAAAATAAAAAAATCGGGGTGGGCTGTGTCATCAACAGGTGTTTTGCGTGATAGCGTTTATGACATGTAATCTAAACTGTTGAGATTAAATATTTTAATTTAAACTAAATTATCTGCCATATTTTTTTATGTACAAATTAGCATCAGAATTACTTAAGTCAGATATATAGTGCGGCTATAGTGCGGTCAATCCCTGTAAATCGATGTTTTGTAGAATCAATTAAAATTAAAATTAATGTGTAGATTATTTATTATTTTATTTTAATTTTAAAAAAATTAACCACCACTGTTTCTTTACGCAGAAATTAACTTCAGAAATGCTCGGATCGGATGAGCCATTCTCTCACTACAGTTGTTGAAGGATTTAAATCGCGCGAAATCATTCGATAATATTATGTGTGAGGCATAAAGCCTAAGAACCAACCTAAGAAATCATTCATTTAAATTAAAGGTAATGCTTACAGTTGATTAGTAATGGCCCACAACCAAGGGAAACTTTCTTGTCAATTTGCTGAACATGCGGTGTAAGATGTTATCACGTCAAAAAAATATAAATTGAAAACCAAAACTAAAATGCCTTGGCCGCAATCGAGCCCTGGACTTTAGCCGCTCTAGTCTAAAGCATTTCTACACACATTTTTAAATTTTTTTTTAAAAACACTTGTTAAATATTTCGCAAAATTACAAAAGGTATAAAGAATCACTCGATCGATTTCGGCTTGTTAGGCCATCATCAGGAGTATCTACTAAACTGTTTAGTAGATACTCCTGATGATGGCTTAACAAGCCGAAATCGATCGAGTGATTTTTTAAACCTTTTGAAATTTTGCGAAATATTTAAAAAGTGTTTTTAAAAAAATTTAAAAATGTGTGTATTAAGTGTGTTTCGCCAAGTGCCTACGGTAGAAAGTGTAAAAAGTGCAAAGCATTTCTACTAAGCCATATCAACCTAAGGAAATTTATTTAATTTTCATTCTTATATTGTTTCGAACATAGCATGCTTTGAAGTTTATGACAGAAAAAAAAATGTTTACCGAAAAATTCTCATGGCTTACTACAACTCATAATCTAAAATTTTTTAAATAATTTGTTGTAGTGTTTAATCATAAACGCGGCCCACGTATTTTCTTGTGTAATTAGTAATTACTGTAATAACTAAAAAGCGAAATGTTTAATTTAAAGTAAAATGAACAATAAAAAACACATGAATAATAAAAAAAATAAAAAAATTGGCTGGGAATCGAACCGAAGACCTTTGTCAATCTAGTCCAGTGCGTTACCATTACCACTACGCCAGAAACTAGGGTAGAAGTGTTACCTACCCATACCTTAACGATTTTCAATTTTATAGAGGTTATATTGAATTAGGAAAACGTTATAAAACTAAGATTTAATTAAGAATAGTTTTATTAATCTACTAACAATCGAAATAGTATGACCGAGAAATAAAAAGATCCCTTGGGAACGAATTTTTCAGAAATCTATAAAAGGCTATTGAGAATGCTACTTACCGATAAGAAATTTCACTTACCGATAATCAAAATTCTACCTACCGGTAATTTTTATTTTCTTAAACAAAACTAAGAAAAAAAAAAATAAAGAATTTTTTAAAAAACTAATTCATTTATTATAATTTAATAATTCAAATTTATTTATTTCTCAAGAACTCAATCGGTCTGATTGAGTTCAGTTTTTATTTTTGAACAAATTTTTTTGATTTCGAAACTTTGTTTAACTGCTTTTGTTTCTTAGCGCCTTCTTTTGCCTTTTTCTCAGTTTGCTTTGCTACAGAGATTTCAATCCATTTATCTGAGGTGAGGACGCTTGGCATCTTAGATCTAGTTATTTTCGATGAAGATGAGGGCTATTGTTGCGGCCAACGGATAACATCTTGCATAGCTTTTTGAAGGTTCGGCATGTTTTCCTTTATTATATTGGACGGAGGTTCGACAATATTTTCAGTAGTACTCGATTTGCGCGAACCAGAAATCTTTACCTAAAAATTAAATAGTTCCAACCATTTAATATCGCCTTGCCAACCATTATTTAATTCATTTGCCATTTTAAATTATTGTAGAATGTTTGGATCAATTTTATTTTCCACAAATTTTATTCCATCCAAATCCGTAAAATGTGTCCTAGTTTGTTGATCAGGCAAATGATTGTGCGTGTTGGTACTAATTGAAACTGCGGGAGGATTTCTTAACACTATTTTGGAATAATCTACTTCTTCTACATTAAACGGATATAAACCGGTACATTTAAAGCCTGATTTTATGTTTTCGCACATTGAATTTTCTGCGACAAATTTATTTAAACAGTTTGGAATATCTGTTTTTTTCATTTCTCGTCCATCATTATCAATTCGAAACTGTCGTTTTATTGTTTTCCACAGTACCTTCATGGGACCAAAGACTGCAACATCCAGAGGTTGCAAAATATGAGTTGAGTTAGGGTAAAGAGCAATTAAAATAATTTGGTTATCCTTACAAAATTTACTCAGCTCAAAAGATAAATGAGAAGAATGGCCATTCATAAATACAATGACGGGAAACTAAATGCTGCTTTTTCTTAAAAACGGAAGGAAAACATTAGTGATATATTCATAAAAAGCCTCGCTAGTCATCCATCCGCTTTCTGTTCGACCAATTCCCATCCTGGAGGAGCAGCTTGACTAACGGCAGTTGGTATTCGCGCATACTTAAAAAGAGTTAACGGAGGTGCAAATTCGCCTGTGGCATTGACGGTAAATAGTGTCGTAATATTTTCTTTGCTGTTATTCCGGGACTCATCATACACTTGCTTCCCCTTTTCACATAAAACTAAGTCCCCATTCGGAGCTAAACTGAAAGCAGTTTCGTCCAAATTAAAAATGCGTCGTGGATGATGTAGCACTTCTATATCGGGACCTAATAAAATGCTAATTTCGTCGAACCAAGAACGAATCTTAGCTTCTGTGACCTGTCCACGAGCCTTGTTCACATATTCAGACTTTTTCTGGGATAAGATTGGGTGGCGCCTCATAAAACTTTGAAACCAAGTTTGTCCTGGTCGTTCATCTTTAAAAGGTGTTTTTAGGTTCGATTTATTGACTAGTTTTTGCACAGAATCCAGTAAACTGTTTTTATTTTGTGGAAACCCCATGTGGAAATATTTGTAAAAATAAATTTTCTGTTTCACGGCCCCAAATATTATGTAAGAGATTAATGAAAATATATCTGTTTTGAGGTCCCTTGAGTCCGAAAAAGTGGGTTTCGAAATGATGTCTGTCTGTCAGTCTGTCCGTTTGTCTGCTCGTCTGTCAGTCTGTGTCTTCTCTATAGCCCAGATGGCTTAACCAATCGAACAAAAACTTTAGATTTACGCTTTACTTATGTAAAAGAAAGTAACACAAAATAATAAATTTGTAAGAAGTTTGCGTAATTGGTTTCTCAAAATTCCCTGTTCGTAGAAGAAATGTGTTGGCCACACATCAATTTTATTTTTTTTATAAAATTTTTTAATTTTTTTTTTTAAATTTTATTTTTTTTTTAATTTTTTTTTTTTTAATTTTTAAATTTTTTTTTTCTATTTTTAATTTTTTTTTTTTTTTTACTTTTATTTTTTGGAAACATTTTGTTTTAGTAGTTTTTTGTAAACCTTATACTTTTTGAGATATTTGCAAAACAAATTTTCTGGCCCAAGGGAGTGGCCACTTCCGGTTGCCCGATTTGGACTAAAATTCACTGGGGCCTTCCAATTTATCAAAAAAGCTTAAATCTGAAGTTTCAGTTCGATTGGTTAAGCCATCTGGGCTGTAGAGAGGACACAGACTGACAGACAGACGGACAGACTGACAGACTGACAGACTGACAGACTGACAGACTGACAGACAGACATCATTTCGAAACCCACTTTTTCGGACTCAGGGGACCTCAAAACAGATAAATCTTCAATAATCTCAAGGTCGAAAATTTTCATGATTACTATACTTTATTTTACTTACGTAAAAGAAAGTAAAAGGAAAGAGAAATTTGTACACTTTATAATGTGCATAAAAGTGATAGACGTTCGTGAATAATTTTTGAGTTTGGTCTTGTTAGCTTTGCGAAACTTTAAAATCAAATAAAAAAAAAACAAAGGACCAATACGGGATACGAAATTATAAAAATAAATTAGAAATGCTACACAAACACATACATAACTTTATGCGAGTCGCATATTTTCTTTTTGAACAAAGAAAACATAATGTTTCCTAATTTTCTTTTTGTTTGATATGACTTTAAAGTTTCACAAAGCTAATAAGACCAACATCAAAAATCATTCACGAACGTCTATCACTTTATAAAGTGTGTTACATTATAAAGTGTACAAATTTCTCTTTCCTTTTAAAATTGTATACTGATTTTTATTTATCAAAACAAAGAGACATTGTTATACTTTTTTTTGTTGCACTTTACTCCTTTTTTTTTTAAATACGTTTATTTCACTCACTTTAACAAAAGCCTACTTAATAAATAAAGGCTCCATGATATCAGAACCATCTTGAAGTGAATAGAGCCGGCATGTGAAAAATGAACTTAAAATAAGGGATATAGAAACACTAAAAATTCATTTATTTTCATAGTGTTTATATGAAAAAACGCGATTTCGATTGACGATAAAATATGAATTAAAAGTTAAACCCAGTTAAATATTTTTTTAAGAAATCGCTAACAAACAACTCAATGTCTTACTCATTTAAAACACAGATTCTCAAATTTCCATATTTTCCAGCAATAATCAAAAGAAAATAAGGGAAATTAAATTAAAAAACATTCTAAAACAACAACAATGTGTATTAAAAAGAAAAAATTCAGTTTAATGACGACATCATATCTCCACATCTAAAACTAATGGTAAGAAAAAAGACAACACGCCTCCGCTCAACAATTAAACTAAAATAAATCAGAAAGAGCGAACAGAAAAAATAAATCAATAAAATGAGTGCGAAGAAAACAAAAAATCAAAATATAGAAACATATTCGAATTCAAATTTGAATGGAGGCAATGAAAGAGATGATTATTGAATTTTTTATAAACGAGTTATGTTGATGACGTATCATAGTATATTACAAAAACAACAATATTTAAAATTTCAAAAGTACCTTATTTTTCATGAAGATTTTCACTTAGAAATAAACATTTTCAAGACTCGATTTTTTAATCAAATAATATTTCATGATTCATGAACATTTTTATATAAAAACAAAACAAAAGCTCACATTTCTAATAAACTAAAACTGTAAATGAAAATAACCGTTTCCCCATATAGTTTCATAGTAAAGGAAAAATTGTTTGTACCTTATTTTAAGCTTAATAAAAAATACAGTCGATACTGGAGGCTCTTATTTATACAGTAGGCTCTGATGATATCGATATTTTTTTCAAAGCTTTTTTTATGGTATCAAAAAATCCAAAAAAAAATGTTTATTTCATAGTTTTTGTATGGAGAGACATGACCTCAGTTTATTCAAAATATATTAATGAAAATTGACTCGGAATTAATTTTATTTTAATTCAATTGCATCTCTAAACTTCCGTTTCCACCTGACTTGGAGGATTTTTCCGTGAGCTTTTCCAATTTACGATAATAATGATAACAAAGTAAGATATTTTTTATTTGAAAAAGCTTAAAAATAGAGTACATATATGTAAAAAAGAGACAGACATATAAAGGGAAAGACGACATTTACAATACTAAACATAACAAACAATATGGAAACACGGTTAATATGTATACGGAAAATGAAGCAAACCTATAATATGAAGCATTTTATCAGATGCAGTAAATAAAAAGAAAACAAAAAGTATGAAAACAAATATTGTTGATTTAAAATTTTCAAAATATATATTTAATTGTTACATATTTATTTGTACATTAAAATATTTTTGTCAAATTATTATTATTGACGATTTCCAGCCAGGAATAATGAAATAAAATATCTTGTTATGTATCTGGAAAAGCTTAAAAATGAGTACACAAATATAAAAAAGAGATAAACATATTAGTCGTGTTCCACTCGACCACTTCAAGTACTTATGAGTACTTAGGTTTGTGTCTTTGCTTAAATTTAACTACTCGTAACTGCTCTTGCCAGAATGCAAGAGCAGTTACGAGTAGTTAAATTTAAGCAAAGACACAAACCTAAGTACTCATAAGTACTTGAAGTGGTCGACTGGAACACGACTGTGAAAAATAAAATGGGGCCCGCACCGCATTTACAAATAAACACTAATGAAGTATGATGAGAAGATGACAAACAAAAAAACAACAACAAATTATGAAAATAAAATTTTTATTTAAAATTTTTTTCAATTTATAATTTTCAAATACATAATTAACGAATTAGTTATGATTATGATTATGATAACGATTTCCAGTTTTCCGTATTTTTCTTCAATGTACCAAAATAATGTTGGTTTGGCAACTAAAAATAAAATTAAGAATCAAAACAAAAACAGCTGTTTAGAGAAATTTTTTTTTGTACATATTTGAAGAAGATTATGTGCGTATTTTGGTGAATTACATTATATTATGAATCGATTAAATATTTCTTTAAATGTGCCTTGGTAGAAAGAGAACAAATGCCTCATGCATGCCCATAATTATTTGTTAAACTGCCAAAAATACCAAATATGATCAGATTTTGGACACAAAAGGGTCACTTTTTCTACCAAGGTACAGATTTTATTTTCTCTAAAAAAAAAGAAAATTAAATGTTGTTTTGCATTTTTTTTTCACTTAATTACACCATAAAACACAATAATCTTCTAAATATATAATGAGATATACATATAGGAACGTCCTGGCATTAGGATTATCCAATATCCAGTTTTCACAAACCACAAATATAAATATTTTATTAGTTTTTATTTCACAACATTACTTACCAGTAAAAAAAAATTTTTGTTAACCACGATGGTTTAGCGGATACGCGACTTGGTGCACGGACGAGAGTATTCACAAATAAAACATTCAATTACTTTTTATTCACTTTATTAATGTTTGATATCAGTTATATTGTATTTATTAAGTTTTTGTATTATTGTCTTGATGTTTCGCTATTATGTTTTAATTATTAATTTTGATTGTTCTGTGTTGACAATTTGGAAACTGTTTTCGAACACGTTGTTGGTTTTTTGTGCGATTGACACAAAGAGAGAAGACCAACTAAAAACACGTCGTGTAGTTTGACGTTTTTATTTTGGTTTTTGATGTTGCCTGACGAATTGGTTACTTTGATGTGTTCGCCACCAGGCCTTGCACCAGTCGTGTGTTCAGTGGTGGCGCCAACAAAAATATTAATTTTTGGTTTGGTACATTGAAGATATAAAATACGGAAAACTGGAAATCGTTATCATAATCATAACTAATTCAACAAAAAACGATGCCTAATCGTTAATTATGTATTTGAAAATTATAAATTGAAAAAAATTTTAAATAAAAATTTTATTTTCATAATTTGTTGTTGTTTTTTTGTTTGTCATCTTCTCATCATACTTCATTAGTGTTTATTTGTAAATGTTTATCTCTTTTTTATATTTGTGTACTCATTTTTAAGCTTTTTCAGATACATAACAAGACATTTTATTTCATTATTCCTGGCTGGAAATCGTCAATAATAATAATTTAACAAAAATATTTTAATGTACAAATAAATATGTAACAATTAAATATATATTTTGAAAATTTTAAATCAACAATATTTGTTTTCATACTTTTTGTTTTCTTTTTATTTACTGCATCTGATAAAATGCTTCATATTATAGGTTTGCTTCATTTTCCGTATACATATTAACCGTGTTTCCATATTGTTTGTTATGTTTAGTATTGTAAATGTCGTCTTTCCCTTTATATGTCTGTCTCTTTTTTACATATATGTACTCTATTTTTAAGCTTTTTCAAATAAAAAATATCTTATTTTGTTATCATTATTATCGTAAATTGGAAAAGCTCACGGAAAAATCCTCCAAGTCATGTGGAAACGGAAGTTTAGAGATGCAATTGAATTAAAATAAAATTAATTCCGAGTCAATTTTCATTAATATATTTTGAATAAACTGAGGTCATGTCTCTCCATACAAAAACTATGAAATAAACATTTTTTTTTTGGATTTTTTGATACCATAAAAAAATCTTCTTTTCATCATGGAGGCTCTATTTATTAAGTAGGTTTTGCTTTAACATAAGTTAGAGAATAATCCTAATAAAATATGAAAAAATTATAATTCTTATTGGATTTTAAGTGTATAAATTACTAACATATACATATTTTTTGTTATTTGCTATTTTTTGTTAGAAACTTCACATTGGTGGTTGACGTAATAAAATCCCTACTTTTTCAAATGTTTGTCCTTGCGATTTATTTATAGACATTGCAAAAGCTGATATAACTGGGAATTGAATACATTTAAATTGAAAACGTAAAAGTGTACATGAACAAGTGAAATGAACCCGAGGAATTAAAATTCGTGTGTTACGTACAACGCCTGTCAAAATTTCACAATCAATAGTATTTGTATGCATTTTTTTCACACGCATTGGAGTTCCATTCACCAATGCATTCTTTGTATTTAAATTACGTATGAGTAACACAATACAATTATCTTTCAAACCCAATTTTTGTGGCGGTAAACCGGTAACAGTCCAAGAGTTTAAAAATTCAACCGGATAATTGCCTTGATCTCGAATATCATTGCTAATAATCGTATCAAAACTATGGTATACTTTTTCATCGCCTCACCCAGAGAACTAAACGTTTGCGATAACCTAATCAATTGCCCTACCGAATTATTCGGTCCTGTATACATTTGAATTAAACTTTACGACAACCTCTTTTTATTGTTTATCAGAACTGAAAAAGAAGTTGTAACTGACCCTTTTTAGTTAGCCTAAAGGAATTAGCTTTTACAAAGAACGAAATATACTGTTTACAAGACCGACCATCGGTTGAGCTTAGCGATCATTCGGTTGAGTTAACCGATTATTGGTTTAGGAATATTATAAATTATAGTTATCGTGAACACTAATCGATTATAATAATAGAATTGGTAATTAAAGCAACTTTCTTTGCACGGTTAGTGCAATCCTATTTCGGTTACTACATAATCAGAAGTAGTTGACACAACCGAATTTAGTTGTTTTCTCGAACCGAATAGGATTGTTGCCAGTTCATTTAACCAAATTAGTTTTATTAAGGAAAAAGTAGAAATATGCTCCCCCCCCCCCCTCCCCACCCTTTACTTTACCCCAGAGTTAATATAAATGTATCAACTCTCAAAAATGAGAACCCTCGTTTACTTGAGTTCAATTATATTGGTAGTTCGGTTTCGTACTCAAAAGTACAACCTACTCATCAGGTAGCTATGACCAAACTACAAAAATACAATTCTCGCTTAATACCTTAAGTATCAAGCAGAACGTACTGACTTAGCGAATTATATGCGCGTGTGTATTTATGCCAACATGAATGATTATGAAGTTAAAAAATTCGTTTATCATGATTGCATAAGTACTTGATTGCTTGATTTATCATGATTGCGGTATAGTTTGCCACAAACGCAATTCTTTTGGACTAATCGAAAAGGTAGTTCCCAACACCAATTCGGTCATTGTAATTTCGTTAAATATCGAGATAAATTTCAAATAAAAATTATAAAGAGACATGAAAAGCTGAGAATAATTTTCTCTATCCTAAATTCCATCAAATATTGCAGAATTGTTTTTAGTTGTTTAGGTAATAATAATGAATTCACCTTCTTCTCATATAATGCCTTCTTCACTTTGTAATACGAATATTCCAACAACATACATATTAAACATTTTAGGCAGCAAATTATCAATCACAATAAACCAGTAGGAGTTAATGAAACTGAACCGGTTGAAATGTATAGTTGTAGCAACGGAATTTCAAAATAAATTAATCAACTTTGATATTTTGGTACAACGACCGAATGCTATGATTACTACGACTACAATATGGTTCTCGCAACAGCATTAGTCATTTTGTTTTATTCGCAGTTGACACAAAAGCCACATTTAATTGGTGTAACAAAATTACGTTTGTGGCAAATGAAACGAGGTTGATACTTTAAAAACGATTAGGCTCATTCGGTTTGTAACGACGGTTCTTGGCACCGCGTTACAATTGACACAAATTTTTTTAGGCAGTTAAGTCAAGTTCTTCCGAGTGAATAAAAGTAAATTCAAGTTTATTGTTAAATAAAATTTAAAAACGGTCGACAATAAAATTATTGTTATAAGGTATTTCTGTTAAAATTTAAGAGAATTGTCGCGACGCTCGTGGTTAATAAAAAGCTCGCGTTTATTGAACTCATATTAGCTTTAACTATAATTGTGTAGTATAGTGCGCGAAATTCGTGTTTAAGTTATCGAACAATATAACGCGAATTTTAGTAATGTGATTGACTAGTGTAAGTTACGAGAACGGTATTCCGGTTTCTTATTAAAACAGTTTACGGTGTGTTCAATTATTTTGAATCGTAAAACTAAATTAAAAATTGAAAATTGATGATAACTCATTATTCATTAAGAAATAAATAGTTAAGTTTATAAATATAATTATATAAGTCTAGCTGTGATGAGTCTAGAAAATTCGGCTAGAACGGTTCAATGTCACGAAAAATGTGATCATTAAACCCAAAACGTTATATCTTTAAAAAAAATGTGAATAAATAAAATCATCAATGAATAAACAAAAAAGACAATAAAACAATAATACGTAAATATAAAGCTAATAATTAGTGTGTGTGACAAGATTTAAAAGACCATGAAGGCAACGTTAATAATCTGCCAATTCTATTAAAACACCTTGTTAATATTAAAATAGTCAGTTATAATAATTTCCAAGTTATGGATAAATTCAAAAAAAAAAAACAATTTAATAAACAAAATATAATCCTGTGGAAATTTCTAAGTTAAATCATTAATCATTAAAATTAAAACTAAGTTAACTCTACTTAAAATTTATAAACGCATATTAATGGCAAATAATTAAGTGTCAATATAATAAATCACGTTAATCAAAATCACTAATAATAAAAACCGGCGAATTGTGTTTGTTGATTAAATCATATTAAAAATAACCGAAGTATCTGAGAGTGATACATTTACAAAGTACAATACATGGATACAGTCGGCGAAACATTTATTCTACGTCATCAATCAACAACAGGCAGAAGATAAGATTTTTTTTTGTATTATTTTGATTTTTTTTTTTTTTATATTATTATTATTATTAATTAAGATAATTTTCTTTTTATATTTTATTATATTCTTTGCTTTCATTTATATTCTTCTTAATATAATTATAATTCCATTTTCTCTAAATGTTCTTATTGTTAACATTTTCATATTTTAGTTTAATAATTTAATGGATTCTAAGGTTTTTGTTTATGCGCATACTAAGTAAGATAGTTTAGTTTGAATTCTTGTAAATTTGACATCATTTTTCAATTATGTATATTTTGATTATTGAAAATATTATTTGAGTCATTACTTACATATTTCGCGTTGTGTTTTCAATATTTTTTTTATGGTAAAGCAATTGGTTCGTTTTTGTTTTTTCGAAAGTGTTAAGTGATTTTCAGATGAAGTAAACGGTAGTCATTGAGGGATGAGACATAGATAATTGAAGTGATTATACCCTGCCTGTATTCCTTTTCCAGTTTCCTTTTGTTTTTTTTTCTTGTTATAATTTCATCATTTAAGTGGTCTAGCAAGGCACCTATTTATCTTCGACAAAAACCCCACCCCCATCCCTGAGCCTTAGCCGGCAGAATACGACCACGTCGAAGCTCTATTTAGGCATTAAATAATTTCCGTAACGAATGGCATTCAATTGAAACCTAGTTTTATTCGCAACCCGTTTATGCCAATTAAATTCGTTACAGGTTCTGACAACGAACGTCTAGGAAATTAGCATCAACGGAGTTGAACTGTTGAAGGTTTCGAAACGAAGTTGTTGCAACTATCTCTGCATTAGCGCCTACCGTAGATTGTTTGTACCAATATCATGTCAATTGGTGCTATCGAAATTATGTTGTAGCAACTACTTTTCGTTCATCGTAATGTAAAATATTTTCTCGCAACCTCATGCCAACGAATCATTTCTCTCAGTGTGGTGTACGATTCATAATTTCGGAATTGATAAAATGGCAATCAACATTTTTTGGGGCCAAAATAACAATATTTATAATATCCGAAGATAGACTGTTTCTATTCTGAAATCTGAAATATTGCCAAACATATCTTGTATGATATTTGAAGAATCAGACAGATGTGTTGGAATTTCAATGACATCTTGACCGTATTGAGAGAAAGTTTGCATATCACCTTTATCAATAGATTTAAGGAATTTAACAAACCCAATTTCATGAGGTAGAGTTCTAATATTTTGTGTTATAGTAATACGGTGAAAAGTTGAAAATTCAGACCATAAGATATAATACAATTCTCAATTAGGGCGACACGTGATTCATGAGGTATTACTGGCAAAATTTGCCGAAAATCACCGCACAACAGAATTGTTTTACCCCCAAATAATTTTTCTCTACTTTCATTCACACTCAATATTTTAAACTCTTCCCATAGAAGTAAGGCATTCACTGGAACATTCAAACCACAAATAAATCCAAATAATTCACGTAATTGCCGAGGGGATTTAGTTTCTTTTGCTTCATTCAAACACTCACGCCATTCATTATCATTGGATGCAATACCTCGAGATTGATATGCTTCGATAAATGTAGGATAACGTATGAGGAATAAAATATGGACAAACAAAAAAAAGTAAAAAAAAAATTATTTACTAATCAAATGATTTTAATCCATCATTTATTTAAAACTTTAATTCTTAGATAAAATTTACAGAAAAATTTGCGCTCCATATCGATTCGCTTTCCTGATCCTTTCTGGCACTCTTTTCATTGCCGCCTGCGTTCCTGATGTATCAATCTTCTTTAAATCTCTTTTTATCTTTCTAATCAGACATTCAACATTTTTGGCACGATATCCATTGCTGTATACCATTCTCTTCAGATTTGCCCAAAAAGTTTCAATGGGCCTTAGTTGTGGAACATTTGGTGGGTTATAGTCAGTGTTGTTCCTCTACGCGTAGACTTTAATTGTCTACACGTTAGTGTAGACAATTACGTAGACAATCAAAATTGGTGTAGACAATGTAGACAATGTCGACAATAGTTGTAGACAATGTAGACAATATCAAAAATGCTGTAGACAACGTAGACCTAGCTAATACTAATTAAATAATACTCATTTTATTTTTAATATGATTCAATTATTTTCTTTTAATCTGTACGGATAATTTTATTTAACCATGAACGCGACAATTAAATTGAGAAAAAAGAGAAAATTAATATGACGGAAAATATTTAATAAAGAAGAGCCATCTATTGATAGAAGTTTGCAACAATACAAATCAGATGCACATACATATTTATTATTTTTTAGCGCTTTCAATAGTTTTATTAACATTTAATACGTTTAGTTTTGAATTTACCAATTATTTACAAACAATAACTCTCATCGCTAAAAAAATTATTCACTAATAGTTTTTTTCAGCGCTGACAAATTCTAATTGTATTCGCTTTTTAACGCAAAGTGGCGGACATCTGGTGAACGATATTGAAACTAGTGTTAAAGGTGAACAGCAATCAAAAAAATATATATTTGGACAATTTTGTTGTTGATTTCGGTTAAAAACAATCTTTTATTGCACATAAAAGATATATTTCTTTATTCAGCGGCATAATAATTCAAAAATAACACACTTAAAAATAAACGCTGAATTGCTGTTCACCTTTAACTAGTGGCGATCGTAGCACATCTTGCGGTGCTTAACCGCTTACATATCGTGTGGATGCGGCTTTAAGAATAATGACATTTCAAAACTAATACAATTATTGTGTGGTTGCTTGTGGTTACTAGATGTAAATATATACGAAATATTTGAACGTAAAAGCCAGAGGTAGAGCGATTTTTCGGTTTGAAAATATTTGCTTGGTGTGTGTAATACGTAAATGGATTCATTTCGAATCGAGGTAAACCTCAATCGGGCGAGTGCTGCTTGTACAGAATGCAAGCCTGTTTTTTATATTAAATGTAATAAACCTGTAAGTATTGC